>JAJOZX010001981.1:417500-475000 GCA_023014485.1 Bathynomus jamesi | reverse complement strand
GCGACCGTTGCGTGGCTCATCATCGAAGCTGGCTCTCCCTCTCTCCGATGATCTCACACGTTTAGACCAGCGTCCAACTGTGCGGTTTTATACAAGGAGGGAAGGTTCAAACTGGAAAAATCCGGTTATGTGAAGCGCAGAAAGTTCAAACTTACGGCCCAAAAGACATTTCAGCACCATGGCCTATTATTTAGCTAAGAAAAAAGGGTGGGGAAAAAATATATTGAGTGCCTATAGTATATATATAAGGTGAGTCAAAAGTCCTACTTCAAAAGTATTTATTGTACAGCTGTTTTTGAGGTAGGACTTCTAACTCACCCTCTATTTATATATATATACGTTATATAAAATCGAGCAAGTTATTGATGTCGTGTGGTAGTGCCATATGCGGTGAAATGTAATTAGGGAGTAGAGAGAGGGTCAGTTTTCGCCCACTTTCTCTTCTCTCTCTCTGTATATATATATATATATATATATATATATATATATATATATATATATATTATATAATATATATATATAAAATTTGAAGTTAACTTCCTTTTATGTATATGTTTGTTTAACCTCCATACGCATATTGCACCTATTTTACTGAAAAAGCCTGTATATTTATTTCTTTTAATTTTAAATACTTTCTTTACCCCATGTTTCACCTATCCCTCGACAATCCCTTTACCTAGCCCCTCCCAATCCCTTTCTCTATATCATAAATTGCTAAGAATTGGGATCATCGATTTGCTGCTCTGTAAAAAGACATCGGCATGAGTTTTTTTCTTTTTTCTTTTTTTTTTTACTGGAACACGTTTTACACTTTTTAGAGGTCGGTGGGTTATGGATTAGGTTTTTATACTCGTATGTTTAAAAAATCGATATAATGTATTTCTGTTCTCTCTCTCTCTCTCTCTCCAAATAAAGAGGCTTGTAAAAACATCCAAAGTCCAAATTGGCCCAATTTAAATCGTTCTGCAAACACTTTGGACTTATTTTGTCGCACTCCTCCGGATCCATATACACTCCGGATATTTGTTATATGATAGTTTGCGGAGTGAGTTCTCACGAGATTTTCTTTGAGCAATCATACCGCAGTTCCGGGCGAATCTGGTCTTTATACTTAACGGTTCTGGCCCAGTTAGATTCTACTCGAGTATCCGATATCATTACAACCGACTGCTTTTGTTTATAAATATATAAAACCTTTCATAATAATTCCATTAATAGTTACGAGGTAAACAAAAATAATGAAGGTTCGGCTATTAACTGAAGCATTAAAAGTGGTACAGCACTGTATTTCATATAATGGACAAGTTCCATCACTCCTATATAAAGTCTGCACTGCATTTGAGGCCCTCCTCGGAAGAAATGGCAAAGCGCCAAAAGTAAAATCCGCCAGAAAACGCAGGTAAAAGTTGTACCAATTTGAAAGTGCCATAGTGCCTTCAAAAGTTCAACAGTTATGGCACTTTCAAGTTGGTAGAACTTTTAACTCCGTTTTCTGGTGGTTTTTACTTTTGTCGCTTAGCCACTTCTTCCTGGGAGGGCCTCATCTATTGTACACATTTATAGGTGTCATACACTATAACAGGGAAGTTCACAAAGCACTAAGTTTTTTTTATGCGGGAAGGAGGAGCCAAGAGTGAATGCCGCAACCCCCACCCCCGTAATAGAAGAAGAAGAGAGCCAAAATCAAGGTCCATGGTTTTCGAGACGCCTGGACACTGCGTTTAAAAAATTGGAGGTCATAGACAGGAGGAAAGATGGATTGAGGGAGATTGTTCCAGAGTTGACGGGTTGTTGTGTTAGAGAGTTGGACAGAAAAGGAATGAGAATGGGTCGAATGTCTGGTACTGCGTGCTCTCTTTAAAGGAGGCGGCACGCAATTAGAGAGCTCAGAAGAGCAGTGTCCGTTATAATAGCGATAGTAAAGAGAGAGTGAGGCAACATTGCTGCGAAGAGAGGAGTGAAGACAATCAGTAAGAGACTGAGAAGTGATGAGACGAAAAGCCTTTGATTCTACTCGGTCAAGCGGGGCTGTGTGGATTGAGCTACCCAACACATGAGAAGCGTACTCCATACAGGGACGGACAAGACCCCTGTACAGAGACAACAACTGAGCGTGGGTGAAGAAACCGCGCATCCGGTACAACACACCTAACCTTCTAGAAGCTGTTTTGGAAAGAGAGTATACGTGATCTTTCCAGGAAAGCTCACGAGAAAATGAAACGCCAAGACTGTTAAGAGAAAAGGAGGGATTGAGTTATGTATTGTTGAAGGTAAGGGGATAGTCGTGTGAAAGATTGTGACGAGTAGACAGATGGAGGAAAGCCACAAGGTTTTCTCTGCCTCAATCAGAGATAGTAGAAAGATCAGAGGTCAGGTGTAACCATAGCCGTCCTATGTGAAGCATGGTGTGACTGTTGAGAGGGATGCTTTGTGAAGCGGGTGGAGAAGCGACGAGTGGAATCATCGGCATAGGAGTGGATAGTGCAGGAAGTGCGACTTAGTAGATCATTGATAAATAAAAGGAAAAGAGTGGGTGACAGGACAGAACCCCGAGGAACACCACTGTTGATAGCTTTATGAGAAGAACAGTGGCCATCTACAACCGCAGCTATAGGTCGGCCAGAAAGGAAATCAGAGATGAAGGCACAGATAGAAGGATAGAAAGCAAAGGAGGGCAGTTTGGAAATTAAAGATTTATGCCAGACTCTAAAAAGCTTTTGATATGTCTAGCGCAATGACAAAGGTTTCACCAAAATCCCGAAAGGAGGATAACCAAGCGTCAGAGAGATATGCAATAAGATCGCCAGTAGAAGTACCTAAATGGGGTTTTGGTAACTTTAAGGTTCGAAGTAGTAAAAGATTTCTAACAGTGACCGTATAGGTTCCCTTTATGATAAATAAGGTCAAAGGGAGAGCCAGTAAGTTCCCCGTTAGTGTCTATGCGGTCCCCAATTTGGAACATAATTCTGAGAGGAATCTTTCTTTAAACTTATTTTAGGATATAATATGGAACCAAACGATTTAAAATTTTCACGTCAAAAGGAACTTTATTGTTTACAGTATACAAAATTCCTTAATTGTACGGTTAATTATTTTTCACATCATAGGCTAATCAAAATTAATAAAATAGAAAACATTTATCATATGTAAACGGTGTTTTATATATATATATATATATATATATATATATATATATATATATATATATATATATATATATATATACACACACACACAGTGCTTAATTTGTAAATGAAAAAGAAGTGGAACGCAGGTGAAGCCCTCACAGTTAGGGGGTCTGGGGGAGCGCTGTAAGCTCCCCCAGCGGGGTCCGGGGCGGCGCCCCGGAAACCAACGCATTTGAAGCGCTTTTTCTGCGAAAACTGCGCAACATGCAAATGAAAGTTCTTCGAATACAGTATTATTTTAAAGAAAAAGTTAGACTGTGATTGCAACATCTAAGTGAAATGTTATTTCATCTAAGTGAAACAAAATATTATATGTATTTGAAACAAAATAAAATTGCTTTATTTACATGCTATTGCTATATATAGGAACTTGATAGAATAATCACATTAATTTCCACACACACTCCAAACTTCTTTCTGCTTGATCGACTAATTTTCCCTTTCTACTGTCTGTATTTCGTTGGATTTTAAATTACGAAATTACGATGCTGACCTTTTTATTAAAATAAAAACCTTTTTTTAATTAGGTTTTAAAATAAAAGTACCGGAACGGCGTTCCGGAGCGTTCCGTCACAAATTAAGCATTATATATATATATTATATATATATATATATATAATATATATATATATATATATATATACGATAAAAATAAGTGCGATATATTGAACTTTTGTGCCTGATTTTTCAACAACCCAATATAATATATATATATATATATATATATATATATATATATATATATATATTGTGTATATATGGACTGTGTATAATTTTTTTTCATTGATATGGTGCCTGACTCCTGAACAACCTTGCATGTATATTGTAAAGTAAGTCTGATTTTAATGAAAACGCCCATTGATTGAAACGATGAACCACTCACTGTATGTACCTGAAAATAGCACTGGAATGTGATATAAATTTAAAGTAATATACGTGCCCTTGGGTCGAAGGAGGCTGACCTTGTTCTAGATAGCCACTTAAGTTTGGAAGAGGATGTGGTTTATGTCAGAAAAATTAACAACGTTATTTTTACAATCACATCCTTCACAAACTTTTGTCGCGTCTTATTTTTGGTACAGGGTGAAGGAGAAAGGTTTAAAATAAAGTAAAAATTCTCTCTCTCTCTCTCTCTCTCTCTCTCTCTCTCTCTCTCTCTCTCTCTCTCTCTCTCTCTCTCAAACAAAATGACTAGCATAAATGCTTAGTGACACCCAGTATCGAGACTTACCAAGTTTATATTAATTATACAGGGTGTCCCTTTAGTCCTTTACCCCTCACCCTATTTTAGTAGGAAAATATTCAAGGGGGTAGAGAAACTTATGGGACACCCTGTATATTTCAGTTTATTTAATGAATTATTATACTAACGTGTTTAAGGCTATTTGCTAAATTATTTATACGTATTATTTTAAATTATTTAAATTATTTTAAATTTACAAAAAATATAAAAGAATAAATATTTTCGTTAACTATTTCTCATACAATTAACTCTTATTTCATAACTATGGTAAATTATACGAAGGGTAAACCCCTACATCCCCTATTACATAACCTTGGTAAATTACACCAAGAGTGTATCACACCAAGGTTGTGAAATAAGGGTAAAAAACATGAAATAAATTGCTTGCTCAAGTAGTAAACGGCGTTTCCATACATATTTTTGAAGATATATTGGATCACCTGAAGATCAGGGCCCCCAGCCTTCTTTAGTTAGCTTTATAAGACTAACTAACGAAAATATCACGACTTAACCTAACCAATCGTTAGGTCAACTGTACGCCCTTGACGATTGGTTAGGTTAGGTCATTATATTTTCGTTAGTTAGCCTTATAAAGCTGACTAAAGAAGGCTGGGGGCCCTGATCTTCAGGTGATCCGATATATTAAACAAGCCCTTGAACACATTTGCAGTAATTAATTAATAATTAGTTAGTTAAACTTAAATTTAAAATTAACCTAAACTTGGTAAGTCTCGATACAGGGTGTTTTTGCTGAAATTACTTTGTTAAAGAGATATGAAGTTTTATTGTATTTCAAACCCTTCTCGGGCACGCTGTATTTTAGTGTCTTTTTCTGTTAAATTTTATTTGCCTATAAGGATATTATTGTTTGAAGTACAGTCGCTAAGAAATGTAGAGTTTTAAGACACAACTTTTTTAAGAAATTGTACAGTTTCGGAAAAAAGTTCTCCAAGAAGATTAAAATTTCTGTTAAAAAGTATAAAAAATTACTAATTGGGTTTTGTCTGAAATTTTGTTAGTGTAAAATATATATATATATATATATATATATACATTCAACTGCAAAGAACACGCAGTATAAATAACGTAAAGAACGACGCTTGTATAGGAGATATTCCGCGCAAGACGAGAAAGAGAAAACAACAAATGAAAAATGAAGTACCACTGGGAATCGAACCCGGGATCTTCCGATTGCCGGTCAGACGCGATACCCACTACACCATGGACTCCACTCTTCCAAATGCCGTAATTCCTCTACATACTCGCAGAAACCAATGCCCCAAGGGGGCACCTCCCGCTTGCCGTAACATTATATACATTCAACTGCAAAGAACACGCAGTATAAATAACGTAAAGAACGACGCTTGTATAGGAGATATTCCGCGCAAGACGAGAAAGAGAAAACAACAAATGAAAAAATGAAGTACCACCTGGGAATCGAACCCGGGATCTTCCGATTGCCGGTCAGACGCGATACCCACTACACCATGGACTCCACTCTTCCAAATGCCGTAATTCCTCTACATACTCGCAGAAACCAATGCCCCAAGGGGGCACCTCCCGCTTGCCGTAACATTATATACATTCAACTGCAAAGAACACGCAGTATAAATAACGTAAAGAACGACGCTTGTATAGGAGATATTCCGCGCAAGACGAGAAAGAGAAAACAACAAATGAAAAAATGAAGTACCACCTGGGAATCGAACCCGGGATCTTCCGATTGCCGGTCAGACGCGATACCCACTACACCATGGACTCCACTCTTCCAAATGCCGTAATTCCTCTACATACTCGCAGAAACCAATGCCCCAAGGGGGCACCTCCCGCTTGCCGTAACATTATATACATTCAACTGCAAAGAACACGCAGTATAAATAACGTAAAGAACGACGCTTGTATAGGAGATATTCCGCGCAAGACGAGAAAGAGAAAACAACAAATGAAAAAATGAAGTACCACCTGGGAATCGAACCCGGGATCTTCCGATTGCCGGTCAGACGCGATACCCACTACACCATGGACTCCACTCTTCCAAATGCCGTAATTCCTCTACATACTCGCAGAAACCAATGCCCCAAGGGGGCACCTCCCGCTTGCCGTAACATTATATACATTCAACTGCAAAGAACACGCAGTATAAATAACGTAAAGAACGACGCTTGTATAGGAGATATTCCGCGCAAGACGAGAAAGAGAAAACAACAAATGAAAAAATGAAGTACCACCTGGGAATCGAACCCGGGATCTTCCGTCTTGCGCGGAATATCTCCTATACAAGCGTCGTTCTTTACGTTATTTATACTGCGTGTTCTTTGCAGTTGAATGTATATAATGTTACGGCAAGCGGGAGGTGCCCCTTGGGGCATTGGTTTCTGCGAGTATGTAGAGGAATTACGGCATTTGGAAGAGTGGAGTCCATGGTGTAGTGGGTATCGCGTCTGACCGGCAATCGGAAGATCCCGGGTTCGATTCCCAGGTGGTACTTCATTTTTTCATTTGTTGTTTTCTCTTTCTCGTCTTGCGCGGAATATCTCCTATACAAGCGTCGTTCTTTACGTTATTTATACTGCGTGTTCTTTGCAGTTGAATGTATATAATGTTACGGCAAGCGGGAGGTGCCCCCTTGGGGCATTGGTTTCTGCGAGTATGTAGAGGAATTACGGCATTTGGAAGAGTGGAGTCCATGGTGTAGTGGGTATCGCGTCTGACCGGCAATCGGAAGATCCCGGGTTCGATTCCCAGGTGGTACTTCATTTTTTCATTTGTTGTTTCTCTTTCTCGTCTTGCGCGGAATATCTCCTATACAAGCGTCGTTCTTTACGTTATTTATACTGCGTGTTCTTTGCAGTTGAATGTATATAATGTTACGGCAAGCGGGAGGTGCCCCCTTGGGGCATTGGTTTCTGCGAGTATGTAGAGGAATTACGGCATTTGGAAGAGTGGAGTCCATGGTGTAGTGGGTATCGCGTCTGACCGGCAATCGGAAGATCCCGGGTTCGATTCCCAGGTGGTACTTCATTTTTTCATTTGTTGTTTTCTCTTTCTCGTCTTGCGCGGAATATCTCCTATACAAGCGTCGTTCTTTACGTTATTTATACTGCGTGTTCTTTGCAGTTGAATGTATATAATGTTACGGCAAGCGGGAGGTGCCCCCTTGGGGCATTGGTTTCTGCGAGTATGTAGAGGAATTACGGCATTTGGAAGAGTGGAGTCCATGGTGTAGTGGGTATCGCGTCTGACCGGCAATCGGAAGATCCCGGGTTCGATTCCCAGGTGGTACTTCATTTTTTCATTTGTTGTTTTCTCTTTCTCGTCTTGCGCGGAATATCTCCTATACAAGCGTCGTTCTTTACGTTATTTATACTGCGTGTTCTTTGCAGTTGAATGTATATAATGTTACGGCAAGCGGGAGGTGCCCCCTTGGGGCATTGGTTTCTGCGAGTATGTAGAGGAATTACGGCATTTGGAAGAGTGGAGTCCATGGTGTAGTGGGTATCGCGTCTGACCGGCAATCGGAAGATCCCGGGTTCGATTCCCAGGTGGTACTTCATTTTTTCATTTGTTGTTTTCTCTTCTCGTCTTGCGCGGAATATCTCCTATACAAGCGTCGTTCTTTACGTTATTTATACTGCGTGTTCTTTGCAGTTGAATGTATATAATGTTACGGCAAGCGGGAGGTGCCCCTTGGGGCATTGGTTTCTGCGAGTATGTAGAGGAATTACGGCATTTGGAAGAGTGGAGTCCATGGTATAGTGGGTATCGCGTCTGACCGGCAATCGGAAGATCCCGGGTTCGATTCCCAGGTGGTACTTCATTTTTTCATTTGTTGTTTTCTCTTTCTCGTCTTGCGCGGAATATCTCCTATACAAGCGTCGTTCTTTACGATATATATATATATATATATATATATATATATATATGACGTAAAATAACGCACTGTCGCGACGAAATATGGAGAAGGAAACCACTCTTCAGGAGGAAATAAAAATTTACGTCTTCCTGAAAAGTAATTTCCTTCTCCATATATATATATATATATATATATATATATATCGTAAAGAACGACGCTTGTATAGGAGATATTCCGCGCAAGACGAGAGAGAGAGAGAACGAAACAAATGAAAAAATGAGGTAACCACCCGGGAATCGAACCCGGGATCTTCCGATTGCCGGTCAGATGCGATACCATTACACCATGGGCCTCACTCTTCCAAATGTCGTAATTCCTCTACATACTCGCAGAAACCAATGCCCCAAGGGAGCACCTCCCCCATGCCGTAACATTATATACATTCAACTGCAAAGAACACGCAGTATGTAGAGGAATTACGGCATTTGGAAGAGTGAGGCCCATGGTGTAATGGTATCGCATCTGACCGGCAATCGGAAGATCCCGGGTTCGATTCCCGGGTGGTTACCTCATTTTTTTCATTTGTTTCGTTCTCTCTCTCTCTCTCGTCTTGCGCGGAATATCTCCTATACAAGCGTCGTTCTTTACGTTATTTATACTGCGTGTTCTTTGCAGTTGAATGTATATAATGTTACGGCATGCGGGAGGTGCTCCCTTGGGGCATTGGTTTCTGCGAGTATGTAGAGGAATTACGGCATTTGGAAGAGTGAGGCCCATGGTGTAATGGTATCGCATCTGACCGGCAATCGGAAGATCCCGGGTTCGATTCCCGGGTGGTTACCTCATTTTTTCATTTGTTTCGTTTCTCTCTCTCTCGTCTTGCGCGGAATATCTCCTATACAAGCGTCGTTCTTTACGTTATTTATACTGCGTGTTCTTTGCAGTTGAATGTATATATATATATATATATATAATATATATATATATAAGCAACCAGAATATTACCAATTAGTAAATTTTTATGCTTTTCAGGAATGTACGTTATAAAATTGGTGTCGTTGCAAAATCTACGACATCCCGTTATAGTTTGTATAAATATCGTTGAAAATTATATTCAATGACCTAAATAAATAAATAAATAAATTTTTGGCTTTTATTTGAGAGAGAGAGAGTTCTATACCGTCAAATCAGGAAGGTATTTCATCTTCAGTTATTACAGTAAAACCTGCATAACTCGGACTAATTGGGATGAGGATAGTCCGAGAAATAGGGGCTTTTGTCTTATAGAGGTAAAATTTAAAGTATTGCAGAAACCCTACTTTAAAGTATAAATCAGCAAAGTGTACTAAAACAATATTTGTGAAAGAAAAAAGTTTGGTATAAGTGTACATACGAATAATCTAAAGTAAAATGTAATGAAAATATAGTAATAAAATACAGTAAAAATATTTCAAACTTATTTTTCAGTCCCCTACAAGTGGTAGCTTGTGAGGGTATCACGTGATGGCAGCGTCGGTTTGCCGCGTTGCCAGGGTGTCAACAACTTGGTCACCTCTAACTTTACTCGTACAACTCGGACAAACTCCGAGTAAGACAGGTTTTTCCAGAGAGGATTTTTTTTTCGGGTCATAGAGGATTCCGGCTTATCCAGAGTCCGAGTTATATAGGTTTTAATGTAATTAGTTTGAGGTCGTAATTATCCTATTCAGATGTTTATTATTATTATTATTATTATTATTATTATTATTATTTACCAAAAAATATAATCCCTAACTATAATATGTTTCATTAATAAAAATAGCTAAAATTGAAAAAAATGGTAAAATGAAGTCAATTATTGCAATGTTATTTGATACTGTGAACATTTGGAGGGTTGACAAAAGTAAATAGACACGACGATGATTGTCCTCAAGAATAAATGGTAAAGCTAATGACTGGAATGTCAGAATATGTATCACCTTTACATAATGCAAAGGGGAACTATGGAAAACAGAAGGTGCCTATTTACTTTTTCAACCCTCTGTATATATATATATATATATATATATATATATATATATATATATATATAGATATATATATATATATATATATATATATATATGTTATAATGTTTCAGACCAACAAAGACCCTAGGATCCACTCATGGCTGGTCTACCTAACTGTGTTCGTAATTGTGTATTGTGCATGTCCTCCGTGGTGGCGGAGGGGAACTACAATTTTACGTGGGTTCCGAACCACAAGAACATAAGAAATTTTTACAGTGGACACATTAGGGACCACTTCGGCCCATCGAGGTGGCTCCACTGTGTAAAAACTGCCTGTTCATTGACAACGACCAATTTTTACAAAACTAAATAATTATCAATTTAAAACTAATTAATTTTCAATTTAAAACTAAAGATAAAATCTCTGGATCCAGAGGATCAAGTCATAATAGACTACTATCCACAAATATGTTACACTCTATATCTATTTATAACCGACATGCAAATATATCAGATCCAAGGAATCCAGTCAATTTCATTACGGTATCCATCAGTACCAGTACCTTGCCAACCAAAAATAAGTCACGGTCCATATCAATTGCGGACCAAGTCACAATTTACAACCTTATACATTACAATGTATATACTTAGGAGGAAAAGTGTAGGTGTGGCTGTAAAGACTACAGTAATGTAGAAATGTGCGTGCACTCATTTTGGGTCTCCCATTTAAAGGTGTTTGTGGGGCAAGTGAAGATCATGAGTTTTTCAATACCTCACAGTACTATGGGGGGCACCGCTCAACAGAGGAATCTCTTTAAATGGGGTGTGTAAGCAGAGCTGGGCAGTATTTAAATACATTTGTATTTAAATACGTATTTAAATACATTTGTGTATTTAGAACTGTATTTATAAATACATTGTTTTTCATGTATTTAAATATAGTATTTAAATACTTTAATGAGTATTTAAATACAATGTATTTAAATACTCAAAATATAAAAATGTAAATACTTTTACTGGTTTAATACACATTCTGTACTAGCACAGTACGACGCGTCGACAGTGTAGTACAGCATGGTTCATGTTTCAACGTGTCAGTTCAATCAGTTGTGTGCCACTCTTAGTCGAAAGCGGTTGATTTCTTTATCGTGTGCGTGTCATGGCTTAGTGAATTAGTGAATGCATATGTTAAAATTTGTATGTATTTAAAATGTATTTACAAATGTATTTAAATACAATTGATGTATCTTGTATTTATTATCTAAATACATTCGTAAAATGTATTTAGTATTTAGTATTTAAATACATTTCTCCCATGTATTTAGTATTTAGTATTTAAATACATTCAATGTATTTATTGCCCAGCTCTGTGTGTAAGGACAGAGAGTTATTCCCTAACCCAAGATACTGCCTCCCTATATCCCACAACACTTGTGTTGAGCTGTGGAATCTATCACCACAAAGCCTTAATTTTACTACCTTAAACTATACCCAATCTATCAACATATGCGTCTAATCGATTTTTAAACATGTTTATAGACGTGCTACTAATTACTTCTACCGGCAAACTATTCCAGCTATTTACTATTCTATGCGTAAAAAAGTTTTTGGCAACTGCTGTCTCGAACCTTCTACTGTACTTGTCAACTTACACCCGTTATTTCTAGTCCTATTATATTGAGATATTTCGAAAAAGCTATCTCTATCTACGTTATCGAACCCATTCATAATTTTGAAAACCTGGATTAGATCACCCCTTAGCCTCCTAGTCTCGAGTGTAGTCAATTTTAACTCCTTAAGCCTATCCTCGTACGACTTTGACCTAAGCGACGGAATCATCTAAGTTGCTCGTCTTTGAACTCTTTCGAGTTTGTCTATATCTTTGCGCATATGCGGATTCCAACATTGGACCGCGTACTCTAAATGGGGTCTAACTAATGATTTATAAAGAGGAACTATAATATCGCGCGATTTGTACTCAAAATTTCGAGCTATAAAACCTAACACTTTGTTCGCCTTATTGACCGCTGCTGTACTTTGTTTCGCTACTTTTAAATCACCAGTGACTATAACTCCTAAATCTTTTTCCTGCTCTACGCTTGTTAACTCCTTCCCTGACATACTATACGCAAAATATATCATGATTTAACGTTTATTTTCCATCGATAGACAAACATTTAGATAGATAGATTGATATATTATATCGTAAATAAATATGCAGATAACTTTTTTTATTAAAACTTTTGGCGTCGAGCTTTGTGCCATAAAAATTCTTACTTTTTTCAGCTTTCCGAAGTTTCGAGTTTTGGCAAAGTTTTTCAAATGGTCGTTTAAGAGAAAATTTTCGGAAGTAATTTCACTTTAAAAAAAATAGAATAATAATATGTACGAGTAGTATATATATATATATATATATATGTGTGCGTGTGTGATACAAAATTGTTCTCCACCTCGAATCCAACCTGAAACCCCCCTTGAGTAGGAAGTGCGAGCGATACCACCACACGATGTCAGAATGAAAGTTAACCTAATATATATACTTTGTGCATATACTGAAATAGTTTTTGAAATTTCCGTAGAATTTTACCATATATATATACAGTATATATACATATATAATAATAATAATAATAATAATAGTACATTTGTACTGTACTTACAGTTATGAATGTAATAATAATAAATTCTAATGATTAATGGAAGTCTATTTTTCACTGATTACCATCTTAAATATAATATTTAGAAGCCCTTAATTAAATAATATTTTTATTACGTTTTTAATATAATTTTTAAAGTTACCGTTCAAAGAAAATCTGAACTAAAGCGATGTATTTTTCATATTGTTTCGTGCGTGTGATCTAAAATCTGAGACAATGACCCCGAAGAGTTTAGCTCTTTCTTTCAACATTTTCGTTTCCATGGCAACGAAAATCAACAGCTAATTTGAATGATAAAATTAAATATCAAAACGATGTTTAAACTATTAAATAACTGGTCGAACTAAGACCTATCAGTTAAAATTGACTTTAAATTATCTTTTATTAGAAAAATGGATGACATAACTATTAGAAAGTAACTATAATTGATAATAAAATAGTGATAAAAATATATTTCTCAAGACGAAGCCACGTTTCTACGCATGAAAACGGACACATTTGGAATTGGTTATGGCTAGCCTAACACCTATTCTTTTCACCCGGCGACTTCCCCCCACAAAGGGAGCGACGGAACATGGCACCCCTTTACAGGTAAGTTGACTTTTCACCGTATTTTTCTTTCTGCAGGAAGGAGAGGGCCAAGGGCGAATGCCCGTAAAAATGCCCCTCCCACAGAAAGAGAATAGGAGGGGAGAGCCGAAATCAAGGTCTCCATAGCTCTTAGAACCTATGCCACTTTATTTTTTTTAATTTTGAAAAGATTGTGTAGTGTGTAAGATGCGTGTATTTGTAGCGATGAATAGGGAGAGAAGCGTGTGTTTGAGAGCATGCTGGACTGCTCACAGAGTAGATGAGACACGGAAAGAGAACAGTGACAGGAGAAACGGGAGTTCCAGCACTCCCTGACTCCTGTCTAATGTCCCCCACGGAGTACTTCCCTGGTCGATTGGAATCTACAATCTCCTCCTTATGTATTTAGTGTTTTCTAACAATATTTTTATTTCAGAATATGAAGCGAATTTCACCTCAAAAATATAAATTTTTTCAAGTCATCATTACTATTAAGTATAAACAGTAATAGATAAATCGATAGATAGATTAGTAGATATAATTATATGCACACTATCTACATCTATCCTTTAGATGGCTAGAGTGTCAATTAGTAAACACGATATATATATTCGTGGGAGATTAGTTACCTTGTTTGAAGTGTAAAAAGTAGGTCATTCTATCTTTAGAATTAATTAATTGATTTTAATAATTTATTTCACGCAAAGTAATTGGCGCAATCAATCAATATATAGGGTGATCCAGAGAAATGGGACCCAAAAGAAACCCCTGTAACTCTTAAAGTATAAGTCCTTTTATAAAATCATACGCATCATTCGAAAGAGGATAGTTACAAGTTTGTACAGGATTGTATAGGTTTTGACAATACAAGACAAGATAAGATACAAAACAAAATAAAAGTGTTAGTTAAAACTAACCCTTCAAGATGACTGCATGGACTGTGGAACAGCTGCGTTTCATAACTGAGCAATATTATGAGCATGGAAGAAGTGTAGTTTCAGCTCAAAGATCTTTCAAGACAAATTTTCAGATGTCAAAATCACCTTCTAAGAGCTGAAACTACACTTCTTCCATGCTCATAATATTGCTCAGTTATGAAACGCAGCTGTTCCACAGTCCATGCAGTCATCTTGAAGGGTTAGTTTTAACTAACATTTTTATTTTGTTTTGTATCTTATCTTGTCTTGTATTGTCAAAACCTATACAATCCTGTACAAACTTGTAACTATCCTCTTTCGAATGATGCGTATGATTTTATAAAAGGACTTATACTTTAAGAGTTACAGGGGTTTCTTTTGGGTCCCATTTCTCTGGATCACCCTTTTATAAAGGGAATATTTGGCAGGAAAAAGAGCACGCAATATAGTGGGAAACTAAGAGTTAGTGGGATTCAAAGCCACGTCCCCAGGTTTTAGAATCAGCACTCCTACCGATTACTCCATCCAGAACCCGTCACAAAATGTTCGTTTAAGCTCCTAGTTTAAAACTTTATTTCCTTTCGCCTTTCCATCTTATTTAAGTACGGTTAGAGCACTTGAGACCCATTTATTTTGTTTAAGAGATTTGACCACTGACGTTTAGTCGTATTGCAATGTAAAGGAACTGTAGCAACACACTGGTACTAAGCGTGTAAAATAGTTTATGCGTAAATTTAGCAAATAGTTGGTTTTTAGTAACTTAGTGGTGACATCGAAATTGGTTGGCAGAGGGCGGGTGGTTGGCTCAACCATTTAATTCAACTTAATAATAATAATAATAATACTTTAGGTTGTTTAACTTCGTAACGAGTAAACATCACGTGAATGAATGGACCTACAGTTTTGACTTGGGATCCAAACCACCTATGGGTCTGTACATCATCCGAACGCGGAGGACAAGCGGTGTAATGATGGGTTCAATAGCCCCAATCCAAAGTACGGGAATTATTCCAAGTAATTTCTGAGAAAACAGTGAGGATCCCGCTGTTTTGTAGGATTCCTGCGGTTGTACCGCAACACCCAAATACCCTCCTTGTTTAAAAAAAAAATATATATAAACACCCTTTCTGGGGACGCACATTACTCCGCACGACGCAATAAAATTCATAGAAATCAATACTCACAAATCTTGTGGTGTTACAGGTAGACAAGAACGTTACAATTAATATTTTACTGGCATTAATTTACAGTTACAGTTAATTACTGTTCGTAAATTATTAAGAGTAATAGTCATGCGTACTCGTTAATATTAGCCAATTTGGCTGCACTGATTTCTAAAAATTTTAGAGATAATATTTTTCCATTTTTTATTTATGTTCAATTTTTATGTTACTTTTTGTGGATTATTTGAATCAGTATTTCGCGCAACCGCAGGTTCGAGGACACTTAGGGGAGGGGAGGGGCAGGTGCGCTTTCCAGAG
The DNA here is from genome assembly GCA_023014485.1 of Bathynomus jamesi. Classification (NCBI taxonomy): domain Eukaryota; kingdom Metazoa; phylum Arthropoda; class Malacostraca; order Isopoda; family Cirolanidae; genus Bathynomus; species Bathynomus jamesi. Next base: position 459,103 of record JAJOZX010001981.1, on the reverse strand, counting down.
GGGTCCTCCTCGTGAAAAATGCATGCATGCGCAATAATAAAACAGTGGGAGGAGTTTTATTTAGTACGTTTAAGTGTATATTTCTATACTAAACAAAGATAGACATAAACAAAAATAAATAAGAAAATACAAATTTTGTTGATATATATACACATATACACACACACACACATATATATATATAATATATATATATATACTGTATATATACACCTTTGGTTTGCTTCCGCCCGAATTATTCGTTAAAAGGTTAAGCTTTTCACTCCACCTAAGACCTACAGTTTAACGTGGAAACCGAACCACGCCACACTAGCAGCCCAGCGTTTCAACCATTAGGCTACCCATTTATCTACCAACTACTTTCTTTATTGTGTGGAAGGATGAACAGCTGGGTTTTGCTGTGCGCTGCCTGCCGTCACCGGGTCTCGATCCCGGGGCCGATGGATTCGTAGTCAGTGACGCTAACCACTACTCCACCGAGACGCATATATATATATATATATATATATCAACAGAAAGGCGACAATGCCGGGGGGGGGGGTTAGAATGTTACCACTGCTACATTCAAGGGGTTCCATCCCTAAAAAAAAAAGTTGCGAACCACTGATTGAAATTACGTTTGTTACAAAAACACTTGAATTTAATCTCGTATATTTTATGGTTTGAATATGTTTTTTTGTTAAAACAAACGAAATGTTGCATATTGTTGCGTAAAATAACTCAATAACACTGCACGACAAAATTACAAACTTTTTCTGTCCTTTAAACGAAACGAAATGATTTTTATAAATTTGCATGCATTGAGTTCAAATCTGATGTCAGAATACCTACATCACCCACCGTTTTGGAGGGACGTAATAAAAGTCTTATATACGGATTAGAATATATTGAATACCTCAACATAATTATTACGAGATCAGAACAACAATTAAAATTTTTTTGCTGATGTTTTTCGTTTGTACATACTCTCGGGAGTTTCCTAATGAGAAACCAGCAATATTCAGCCAACATACTGGAATTCCACCTTCCCTGGAACCGCGTTTGATATAATTTGGATAATTTTTGTGAAACACAACGTAATTTTCTGCAAAAATGGTTGTTGTTAGAGAAAAAATAATAACATATTCGTAATCAGCGCATCAAAATACACATAAATCAGCAGAATTTGGAGAAGGACAGAAACTGTGTTGCGCGGTATAATCATTTTCATTTACAAAGGTTACTACCCTCCCCCTCTCGTGCCAGGTGCAAGAGCAGAATTTTGATTATTTGCGAAATGATCTAACTTAATTTAATTTCATACAAATAATTGCCTTTATTTTTAATAAAACAATTTGCCAATTTAATCAAAAGAATGATGTTAATTTTTATTTTTTATCAAAAGATTTAGTTTTGAAACGGGTGATGAAATTCTGTAAACATCAGTTATTAACAAATATTAACAATTTACTCTTAATTAAATGCGAATCCGACTGAATATTTTTAACTGAAATGGAAAACACTAATTAAAAAATGGAAATGCATTCCTGTTTTCTATTTTGGTTTTGAAAATTATCGTAATTTCGTTTCGTGGATTTTTAAATTTTAATTAACCCATTAGTGCTCCTTGGTTGAATTTCCTACCGCCAAAATTGTTCGTTATTATTGCGTCATTTTTTCTCGTATTCGCGTGTTCTTCGGTATGAGTCATTGATATATTTTAGATTGCGTCATATCAGTGACTCATACCGAATATCGCGCGAATACGAGAAAAAGTGACGCAATAATGACAAACAATTTTGGCGGTAGGAAATTCTACCAATGGGCACTAATGGGTTAAAATTCCTCTTTTCTCTCTTCACTCCCTTTTCATCTTTCAAAGCAGACCCCATACCCCGACCAATCGAAAAAAATAATTCATCAGATAGTGTAAATAAACCTTTACGCAATACAGTTAATATGTAATTTTATCAAAGCTAAAAATGATCTAGCTTTCCAAGAGCCAAAATAGGTTTTGGAAAATTATAAATAATAGTCGTGGATACATTTCTCAGTATTAAAAGGTTTTTACTGGTTCGGATATCATAAAAGTTACTGTACCTCGAAGACAGTTTCCCAAGTTTCTGGTATTTTGCCGCGATACATATAATTTAGTAGGCGAATTGAGACTATAAAAAAAGGGATAAAAACTTAAATTGACTTCCCATTAAAACCATCTTCAGTGTTTTTAGGAGTTTGGTGCCTATAATTCGAAGTTATAGCGTAGGGAAGGTTGAAAGACTTTGTTATATTGATGGTAATGAAGAAAAGACGAATAATTCAACAAACACATTTAACTGAGTTTTCAATTATAATTATTGAATTGTTTGTCGTTTAGAGAAAGTAGGTTATGAAGTCTCTCTCTCTCTCTCTCTCTCTCTCTCTCTCTCTCTCTCTCTCTCTCATGCGTAACTGGGTACACGAGGTAAGTGTATGCATGGTATGAATGAGCCGTAAAGCTATTCTTTTCATTATACTTTTTCCTACTTTCCTAGAAATCTTTTTCCACAACAGTTTTCCGTTAGCACTTTGGCAGTGAGAGAGAGAGAGAGATTCCTGCGTAAAAGCTTTACACGTTTATAAGTGCAGACATGTTATGAGAGCTTTGAATATTCTTTATTTTCATTTATGTCTTTCTTGGACTAACCTAGAGTGGATTTTAGGGTCTTTGTTAACTCGCAATTCCGCAACTGTAACCACTAAAAGTCCATAAAATGTGATGTAAAATATATTTTTGTGGACATATTCGTGCCACTAATTTGCTCATTGCGTTCATTACAAAAGGTGACAAAGTGCGGTCCTTTTCGATCTTAATTAACCTTCACGTCTGACCTTCAAGGTTGGTTTATTATTTTTTTTTTTGGCGTCGTTGATGATTCTCATAAATAAAAATTATATTTATTGTAACTTATCTACGAAGTTTCGCTGTTCATTTTTATATACGAAAATACAATATTCTTTCAAACACCACGCATCCGAGCAAGCACGTGGGCATACGGTCTGCGAGTAAGGGTACGTGTGCTCTTCACCCATTATGGACCAAAACTAGTTTTTTTTAATTTCCTAATATTTCTTGATATTTTCAGCTTACGAGACTTTAAATAAACGTGAAATAATTATCTGATACAGAAAATATTTTAATTAAAAAATTAAAAAGTAATATTTAAAAATTTCACTTTTAAGTTCTAACCTAAATTGTATTGTTAAAATGTGTCCCAAAAAAGGGACAATAGCCATTAATGGGTTAATTACGTGTAATACTTACATATATATAGGTGGAGTGAAATATGGCTTAATGAGAAAATACGGCAACTGACACAGCCTTGTTTTGAGCCCGCGGTCACTGGCTTGTATGTGAGACCGGCCATTCCTCCATCCCGAAGAATTAATAATAATAATAATAATAATAATTAAGCGATCTATTCATAGCTGAATAATAGGATGAAAAACATCATTCCGCTCATACTCCCATTTCGGGGTACGAGAAGCTCGCAGTAGCATTGCCAAGCAAACAGGGGGTTAGTTTACTGACGAGGCTTTCGTACATAGTTCATCACCACTGAAAGTAACAATGTTCCGTGTTATCCCACTTCAAAGAACATCCAAATCCATATTCGTCTTCGCGCAATTTTAGTTAGTTTGTATTGCAGAGACATCGTTATTGTCAGTTCAGGTGCATAATTCTTCAGGAGCAAGATGCGCCACAAATTTTTGTTTCCTCATACTTACTATACATTTTAGCTACTTTTAAAGGGTTCGAACGACGGTTCGGGATCGATCTGCGGTCAACCCCTCTGCAGCATCCCACCTCATTCGCAGATTTGGCGGAGGAGGGAATTAGTTTTCGTTTTCCTCCTGCCCTCGTAGGCTGGTCAGGGACTTTGCGCAAGAACATGTCCAGCTGGTTCTTGAAATTATTCAGGTTGTTGTGCTGGAGGTTCCTCAGTTTTTTGGGCAGGACATTAAAAAGTTTCGGGCCTGGTATTCTGAGGGTATTTTCCATCCTCCTTTTCATGGCTCCCTGTCCCACCGCAATTGGGAGAGTACGGAATCTGCCTTTTCGCTCATTCCAGTATGTTTTTTACTTTATTTCTAATGTTAGGGATACAACCCTTCAGTATTTTCCATACGTATATTATTGCGTATCGCTCACGTTTTCTTACCAGGAAGTTGAGTTTCAGAGTTTGTAGTTGAGACCAGTAGTCTTCATCTTTAGTTCCCTCTGTCTTAGACATAAAAGTCCTTCCGCAGTGTTTGCAATGTCTCTTTTTTTGTTGCTTGTTGTGAGTAATGAGCAATACTCAGTTATGGGAAAGCTCCTCCAGATAAATCCCATTATTTTTCTAGATGTTGTAATTTTAATGGGTTCTCCGAATTCTGCATCCGATGACATTATGACTCGTAGGTTTAGTTTATCTGTTTGGCTTGCGGTGTTTTGTACCTTTTTTATATGTCACCTTCATTTGATATTTCCTCGCAGATCTTTGTGTCATCCGCGAAACTCGAGACGACACTGTCATTAATATTTTCATCAGTGTTTGCATTTATTATCATAAAGAGCGAGGGAGCTAATCCCGTACCTCGTGGGACAGAGTTCACGACTTCTCAGACTTCAGATTTAACCCCATTTACTACCACTCTGCGTATTTTTTGATAAAAAAAATGAAATATCCATCGTCCAAAAGCTTTCCACTAATTCCTCTTCTCTTAAGTTTGTGTGCTATAATTCTGTGATCAAATTACATATCTATGTTTTGTTCTCGACACAATGTTTCCCATATTTTCTCTCAGTGGTCTAACAACTGTGATAGGCATGATCTTCCATCCCTGAAGCCACGAAGCCATAAATTCTTTTATTGTAGGTATCAAGCAATTTTGCCTTTAATTATCGTTCGAAGCACTTTATGAAGTGGGGGACGAGAGCTAGTGGCCGATAATTCTTAGGCATTGCTCTTTTACCTCATTTGAATAAGGGGGCAATGTTCGCTGTTTTTAATGGAGATGGAATTTGTAAATACTGTACAGAAGCTTGACAATATTCTCTTTACATTTCTTCAGAGACGTGGCATATATATATATACACACACACACACTGAAAAACTAAAGGACCCTATAATAAGAGAAGAATATGAAATAAGAATAGGAGGGAGATTCGAACCCTTATTACAAACCGAAGGCAGCACAGACGAGATATTTAAATCAGGAAGAGACATACTCAAAGAAGAAGCGGAGAACTTGCTCGGGAAGAGAAGCAGAGTGAAACAGCAATGGATGACACCAGAGATACTGCAAAAATGCGATGAGAGAAGACAGGCAAAAAAGAGGAAGAAAATATCACCAACTCACGAAAATCAAAACAGTTATAGAAGAATATGCAGAGAAAGTAGAGTCGGAATGCAGAGAAGGTAAACGGATGTGGATAGAACAATTATGTGAAAGATGTGAATCAAGCTACAGAACTGGACATTCAAATCAGCTGTATAAAACTGTAAAAGATCTGACACGGGTGTGGAATCCTCAGACAAATATAGTTAAGAATGAAGTAGGACAGAAAACATCTCTACCTACAGAAGTGGAGAAAATATGGAGAGAATACTACCAAGGAGTGCTATCCGGGAATAACACTCAAATTGACGGAAGACTGTACCCAGAATTGATGACGGAGGCTGACAGAGATCAAACGCCTGAAATAGTGATAGATGAAACAGAAAAACAGATAGCGTCATTACCAAACGAAAAAGCACCCGGTGTCGATGCTATCACAGCTGAATTACTAAAGGCAGGAGGGAAACCAGTTGCAAAATGGCTTAATGGATTAAATCAACGCATAATGAATGGAGAAGCCATACCAGAGGACTGGGAACAAAGCATAATTGTACCAATCCACAAGAAAGGTGACACATCGTTATGTAGTAATCACAGACCAATTAGCCTACTACCACACGCATATAAGGTATTGGTCAAAGTGATACAAAATAGAATGCACATGAGAAAAGAGAGGGTGTTGGATGAAGAGCAAGCTGGATTTCGACCGGGAAGAGGGACTACAGACCAAATATTTAGTTTCAGCCAAGTTTTGGAGAAAATGTGGGAACATGGTAAAGACCTGTATTGTGTTTTCATTTATTTCAAACAAGCATTTGATTCGGTATGGAGAAATGGTATGATACAAGTACTGAGACGATATGGATTTGAGGAGTCGATAGTCGACACTATAGGAAGAGTGTACGGAAACACAAGTGCTACAGTCAAAAAGGGAACAATAACGACGGAGACTTTCTCGACTGATAGTGGAGTTATCCAAGGATGCCCGCTGTCACCGCATCTCTTTAACTTGTTCTTAGAAATGGTGATGAGCGAAGCATTGGGCGACTTCGAGGGGTCCGAAACTTGGAGGAGAAACTATTAATAATCTCCGGTACGCAGACGACATTGTGCTGATGGCCGAATCCGTAGATGAACTACAACGAATGACTAGTCTATTGGAAGTAGAGTGTATAAAGTATAATCTAAAAATAAATGTAAATAAAACAAAAGTGATGAAATTCGGACGAACAAGAGAAGATGTCGAGGTGAATTTAACAACAGGTTGAAGAGTTCAAATACCTGGGAGTTTGGTTTACACAAGATAGAGACACATATCGTACAGTGCAAGAAAGATTGAAGCTTGGACATGTAGCATGAATAGACTCTCGAAGATATGGAAATACAGAAAGATATCTCAAAGTTTGAAAGTGAGACTATACAAAGCAATAGTATTACCACCAGCAGTTTATGGGGCAGAGAGTTGGGTATTAAAACAGAAAGAGAAGAAAAAGCTACTTACGTTCGAAATGTACTGTTTGAGACGAATCAGTAACATAAGATGGTACGACAGATTAACAAATGAACACGTCAGAAACATAACAGATATGAATGTCACCATAGTCGAGAGAACCAATGACACACAAAGAAGATGGTTTGGTCATGTCGAACGTATGGAGGGAGGAAGGCTGCCAAGAAGACTATTGTATGCAAGAACTCACGGAACACGACCAAGAGGACGACCTAGAACAACATGGTTGAAGACGGTGGAGAGAGAGAGAGCAGCGAGTTAAGATGGCGAGAGCGAGTGGATCTGGCCAGAGACAGGAGCGAGTGGGAAAAGTATCGACGCATCAGACGGGACCCAACCTGGAGACCTCCAGATGGGACATAAGTCATATATACACACACACACACAGTATGTACATATGTTGCAAACCCACAAGTAAAAAGAAAAAATTATTCCAAGTCCTTTCGTGTATTTAAAAGTACACCTCGTCTCGGAATTCTCTGACGAGATGTACTGTTGAAAAGACGAAAAACCTTGGAATATTTTTTCTTCCTTGTGGGTTTGCAACATTTATTCACTTCACGTGTTTAAGTGTGAAATTCATCCCATACCTTTCAACCTTTCAAATATTCTGTGCGATGATTCCTCATTTCACGAAGGTCAAGCTTGTTGCCTCTCCTCTCGAGTTTGCCTGGTGAAGTAGAGCGTTGGCTTCCACACAATAAAGAAAGTGGTTGGTAGATAAATGGGTAGCATGGTGGTTAAGACGCTGGGCTGCTGGTGGGGCGTGGTTCGGATTCCACATTAAACTGTAGGTCTAAGGTGGAGTGAAAAGCTTGACCTTCGTCAGAATGAACAATTCGGGTGGAAACAAACCAAAGGTTAATCAAAGGTGTGTGTGTGTATATATATATATACACACACAAAGAAAAACTCTACAATATTATAAAGTAGAATTATAAAATTGAATCCCTTTATTGTTTCTTTAAATTAAGTGTATATCATTTTGTCGATCTATTCGTTAGAATGATACGGAAAATAATTCTTGCGTGGAAGAGTCTGAAGGAGAAGACGCGAATCTGTATGAGGTCAATGACCTCAAAGAGTGGTCGAAGAGAGAAATTTCAATTTACTCGTTATTTTCGAGATTTGTGATAATTTGGTGGAACTCCTTTTCAAAGCGAAAGTATTGATTAAATTATTTCAAACTCTCTCTCTCTCTCTCTCCTCTCTCTCTCTCTCTCTCTCTCTCTCTCTCTCTCCGATGTTGGGTAGTAATATCGAGGTGACTGATTTAGAAAAGGACTTGGGTGTGGTAATTAGCAGCGACCTTAAGTTTACGAAACAGTGCGTAGAGGTGGAAAGAAAGCCCAGAAACTATTGGGTTATATCAGGAGGCAATTTCAGTTTCGGAACAAGGAGATTGTGCTCTCTCTGTATAATTCCCTTGTTCGGCCGCACCTGGAATATGCTGTGCAGTTCTGGTCGCCCACCCTCAGGAAAGATATTGAGAGGCTGGAGCGAGTGCAGGCGAGGGCCACAAAGTTAATCCCTTCCGTTAGGCATATGGGCTACAATCGACGGTTACGCGCCCTGAACTTGTTTTCGCTTGAAACTCGGAGGCTGCGCGGTCAACTGATCGAGGTTTTCAAGCTCTTACGCGGGTTCAACGATGTCGATTTTAGAAGCATGTTTAGTTTAAATGATAACCCAACTCGCAACAATGGTTGGAAGTTGGATTTGAAACGGTTTAGGACTAGTGTGTGTGGGAATTACTTTACTTATAAGATCTGTGACACGTGGAACGGGTTACCTCCAGAAGTTGTGAACAGTTCCTCTGTGGATCAGTTCAAGAAAAGGGTAGACGAAATCTTACACACTATTTGAGTGTGTAAAGACATTTAGGACCTCAGTCTGCGGAAATTTCTTTTCCTATAAAATAGTTAATATCTGGAACCAACTTCCCTCAGAGGTTGTTTCCAGTCAAAGTGTAAATGTGTTTTAAAAATAGGCTAGACAAAGTACTGAATACTCTCATAGTTCAAGACTAAAACATAAGAAAACTCTGCAGGAGATCGCTTGCACGGTGTCTCTGTGAGCAAGCTAAATATAGAGCTATTTATATATTCTCCACTTTCCTGTAAAATTTCCTTGGCTACTTTTCCAGGGTCAAGGTATTTTCTTCAACCTTTTTCCGTACCTGCCTCTGGCAGGGAGGGAGCGGAGGGTGGGGAGAGAGCCTTCTACTTTTCTATCCAGTTTTCTACTACTGCTAGGATAGTTGAAAGAAAAATAAACTTTTACAAAATTTTCCCTGGCACCCGTTGCCATTGGTACCTCCTCGGTATGGGCCGCAAGGCCTTTTGAGGTACTTCTTTTCCTTGTAACTCCTTGTAACTCTCTCTCTCTCTCGTTGTGGCTGGTAAATTATTAGAGGGGATAATAGCGGATAGGATCGTTGACCATTTGGATTCCTACAAACTGCTTGGGGACTCTCAACATGGGTTTAGGCGGCATAGGTCGTGTCTCACCAACCTGCTCGAGTTTTTCCACGTCATGTGGAGTGAGTACGATAAGAGTAGGGCGATTGATATACTTTATCTCGACTTCAGAAAGCCTTTGATAAGGTACCTCACCGCGGCTAATGGACAAATTCCGCGCGCTGGGTATCGATGGGGAAGTAGATAGCTGGATTGGAAACTGGCTGAAGAATAGGCGGCAGAGTGTTGTAATTAAAGGGGCTAGCTCGGGTTGGGCCTCGGTCATTAGTAGGGTTCCTCAGGTTTCGTTTGGGGGCCACTGTTGTTTATCATTTACATAAATGATATCGACGCTGGCATCGTCAGTAGGATCGCCAAATTCGCTGATGACACCAAGCTTGGGGCCAATGTTGGGACGCCCGAAGCGATCGAGCAACTGCGTGCGGACCTACGTAGGATAGGAGAGTGGTCCGAAAAATGGCAAATACCGTTTAACTTGGGTAAATGCAAGGTAATGCACATTGGCTACGCCAATCCCAAGTCGGACTACTCGATGTTGGGGAGTAATATCGAGGCGACTGATTTAGAAAAGGACTTGGGTGTGCTAATTAGCAGCGACCTTAAGTTTACGAAACTGCGTAGAGGTGGAAAAGAAAGCCCAGAAGCTGTTGAGTTATATGAGGAGGCAATTTCGATTTCGGAACAAGGAGATTGTGCTCTCTCTGTACAATTCTCTGGTTCGGCCGCACCTGGAGTATGCTGTGCAGTTCTGGTCGCCCACCCTCAGGAAAGATATTTTCAGGCTGGAGCGAGTGCAGGCGAGGGCCACAAAGTTAATCCCTTCCCTTAGGCATATAGGCTACAATCGACGCTTACACGCCCTGAATTTGTTTTCGCTGGAAACTCGGAGGCTGCGCGGTCAACTCATCGAGGTGTTCAAGATCTTACACGGGTTCAACGATGTCGATTTTAGAAGCATGTTTAGTTTAAACGATGACTCAACTCGCAACAATGGTTGGAAGTTGGATTTGAAACGGTTTAGTGCTAGTGTGTGTGGGAATTACTTTACCTATAAGATCTGTGGCACGTGGAACAGGCTACCTTCAGAAGTTGTGAACAGTTCCTCCGTGGATCAGTTCAAGAAAAGATTAGACCGAAGCTTGCACATTATTTGAAGGTGTAAGAGTTTTTCACTGGCACCCGTTGCCATTGGTACCTCCTCGGTATGGGCCGCAAGGCCTTTTGAGGTACTTCTTGTCCTTGTAACTCTCTCTCTCTCTATATATATATATATATATATATTGTTTTTTTTTTAATTTCTCCTTTTTTTCTTTCTTTTTTTTCTTTTTTCTTGCCAGTGATGACGTGTAAAAAATACGTCAATGTAATAAAAAGGTTTTAAATGTAAAAAATAATTTAGAGAGAAGAGATCCTAATTCGAATTCCCTCAGTAAATGAAACGATATTATTAAACTAGTTCAGGATAAAGTTGAAATTTTTGAAGCGAAGGTAGCTGAGATTACTGGGAATATACCTTAATGAGATTACTGGAGAAATTCAAATACCCAATACCCAATTCAGTGTCTTCTTACCCTTCGTGCCGTTTTAAATCATAATTATGATGTTATTATCAGTTGCGTTATTTGTTTTTTCTAACAAACGAACAAAGAAAAATCTTTAGTCAGAAAAAGAATAAAAGTTACGTAAATTTTTACGATATTTTTCAATATTTTTCCGTACATTTTTTAGATATCTGATATGACTTTAATATATTTACGGTATTCTTGTTTGAATATGTCGTTGGAAGCATGAAAGCTTTTTAGGCAAAAACTGTATCCCATCAATTTTGCCAAAAATTCTTTCATGCTTCCAACGGTATATTGAGATTAGAAATAGAATATACCTTTTCAACCTTTCAAATGTTTCGTGCGATGGTTCCTCATTTCATGAAGGTCAAACTTGTTGCTGGCCCCTCCTCCGTGAATACTGGGAATATATTTATGCCATATCATATATATAAATTCTACAGAAAAATATTGTAAAACTCTTTCATTCTCTTTCTGAATAAAGTTTTTGTTTGTGTATTTGTTTGAAAGAAAATAACGCGACCTAATTACGTAACTTTACTTCGATAACTCAGTCTGAGGAAGCGGAAAGGACGATTTATTTGACTTGGAGTTTTTTGAATTAGAATCGTAACGTGGATGAAATTTAAAAAAATAATAATTAATCATTGTATACGGTAAAAAAAAAGCTTTCTCTAAACTTTCTTGTATAATCTCCCCCCCCCCTCCCCCAACTACTTTAACAGAAACGAAAGTGATTACACTGGGCAACACGTATTTTATTGAATGATATCTGACACTTGATTCTAGGTAATTTGGGTGCGCTGAATACGAATTTCAACTCGGTTTGGCTCTATCAGGTCCTGATTCTTGTCGACAGCCTATGTGCCATTTTCCAGATTTTTCAAATTAGGACTAAAAAATTAAGTCATGTGTTAAATTTTTTTTTTCAAGTTTCATGAATACAAGCAGTTCAAACTACAGTAAAATTACATTATAACGTAGAAATGACTTAAAATAAAAAAACAAACAGATATGAAGCTTTCACTGTGGCAAAAATTTTCTTTTGTAAGACTTCTAGCGTATTTGCTTGTTGATGGCAGGTCTCTTTTCAAGCACCAGCAGTAATCAGCCATCATGTGGGAATCCCAGTGGCCTTGGTACGTTCTCCATAATTTTGATATCTTGGTGGAATCTCTCCCCTTGTTCGTCACTTACATCACCTAAATTACTTGGAAATTGGTCAAGATGGCTATTCAAAAAATGCATTTTATGCTCATATTGCAACCTAACTCTTTGTAGTCCCTTAAAAGTTTTTTTTACGATTTCTTCGTAGTTATCTGCCCTATAATTGCCTAAAACGTTTTCTATCAAGTCCACGAATGAGAACCAGCCATTTTTTTCGCGTTCATTCATGACATTAGGAAAATTGCTGTCTTTAATCATTGTTCTTATTTGTGGACCGTCGAAAATTCCCGCCTTGATTTTTTCATAACTTAAACTTGGAAATTTTGAAGTTATGTATTTGAAACACTCGCCGTTCGTATCTAAAGCTTTTACATATTGTTTAATGAGGCCTAGTTTTATATGCAGAGGAGGAAATATGATTTTATCTCTGCTCACTAAAGGTGGATTAATTACGTTTTTTTCTCCGACAGTAAGTGATGTTCGTGCTGGCCAGATTTGTTTGAAATAATGTTCTTCCTTGGCTCTGCTGTCCCATAAGCAAAGGAAGCAGGGATATTTAGTATACCCTCCTTGTTGTCCTAGCAGAAAATTAACCATTTTTAAGTCAACACATATGATCCACTCGTGCTCCCTATATTTGATAAGATTTAAAACCTTTTCTATATGTTCATACTTTTCTTTTAATTTTGTTGAGTGCCCAATCGGTATCGAGCCGTATAGATTGCCATTATGCAACAACACACACTTAAGACTTCTTTTCGAACTGTCTAAAAAACAAGCGCCAATCATTTGCATCGTAAGACTCAACCCCCATCTTTAACAAACCAACTATGTCGCAGCAATATACTAAACTATCCTCTGTTCTAAAATATTTAACAAGTTCTTCTTCTCTTTTTCTATAAAATGAAATGTATGTGTTTGAAGTAAGCAAGTTTTTCTCTTTAAGTCTTGAAGCTAAAATTTCCGCAGCCTTTTTTGGCAAATTTAGATCCCTTACAAGATCATTCAACTCGGCCTGGTTAAACTTTTGCGGATCGTTTTGACTTTCAAATACGCTGGGGTCAAAATCGGTGTCTGACTCCTCAAAGTGCATAACAATATTTTCAGGAACATCTTCAACTAATTCTTGAGTTGGCAGACCCTTAAATTTTGGAATGGGGATCTCATTTGAATGTAGCACAGGTCGTATCGCGGTGTCGAAATTTGGGTACTCGATACAATGTTTATTTTTCTTAGTGAAGCCCGAAGTCTTGACAAAGCAAAGGTAGCAATCGGTCTCGTGGTTAGTAGGCTCTCGCCACACCTGATATGGAAAAAAAATTGTAAAGCGTTAACAAAAGCGACGAGAGACTTGTTTTTATGAATTTTATCAAAAGTTATCACCCAAACATTTAACATTTCTATGTGTTTCAACCTTATGCAATATTTGAGATTCTTATAAACACTTTCTGTAAATTTTTGTTTATGTACCTAAGTTACAATTACATTTAGGTAAGTTACAGTATACTAGTGATTAAATTACGTAGTTTTATGAAATCATAAACTTACCATCGGAACTCCAAAAGGTATTTTTGAATCCGAACCCTTCGTCCAATGTCGCAGTCTTTCAATGCATATAGTGCAGGCTTTATGTGGAGCCCACGATTTATCTTGGTCCCCCAGTTTTATGCCAAAATAAGCTAAGTAAGCTTTTTTACGAAGTCAGTTATATTTGCTCGTTGATGTGGAAGTGTAAAATTTCCACATATATAACAGAAGGAATCAGGGTTGTTTTTGCATTTGAACTTTCTAGTGCTTGATGACATATTGCTTGATTATTCTGCCAATTTGTAAAGGTATTTAAAGCCCTTAATTCATATAAATTTAAGAAAATCTGAAATATAAACACAAAAATTAGTTTAAATAGGTACTTATTATGAAATAGGTACTTACAATCTATGAAATTAAACTAGAAACACGGATGAGTAGGTACAATATAAATTACGTCTAATTAAACAACTATATTAAATCACGATGACAAAATTACTCACTAAATCATATGCAGAGCTGGGCAGTATTTAAATACATTTGTATTTAAATACGTATTTAAATACATTTGTGTATTTAGAACTGTATTTATAAATACATTGTTTTTCATGTATTTAAATATAGTATTTAAATACTTTAATGAGTATTTAAATACAATGTATTTAAATACTCAAAATATAAAAATGTAAATACATTTACTGGTTTAATACACGTTCTGTACTAGCACAGTACGATGCGTCGACAGTGTAGTACAGCATGGTTCATGTTTCAACGTGTCAGTTCAATCAGTTGTGTGCCACTCTTAGTCGAAAGCGGTGATTTCTTTATCGTGTGCGTGTCATGGCTTAGTGAATTAGCGAATGCATATGTTAAAATTTGTATGTATTTAAAATGTATTTACAAATGTATTTAAATACAATTGATGTATTTTGTATTTAGTATCTAAATACATTCGTAAAATGTATTTAGTATTTAGTATTTAAATACATTTCTCCATGTATTTAGTATTTAGTATTTAAATACATTCAATGTATTTATTGCCCAGCTCTGATCATATGCCAATTCAAAATTATGTTAATGCCCAAACTTAATTAACTAACTCAACTGACTGACTGACTGACTGACTGATTGAATTGACTGATTAACTCTGGAAACGAGTCGCTTTTATATATTTTAGTTGTCCCTCTAGAATACTCTACAGAGAACAGGAACGCTCGAGAAAATTTTAGAATTCTATGATATTTTTAGCTTAATTTACTAATATTAAAATGGGTTAAAAATGACAAAATTAAAAATATTTTTAGGGTGTTACATATAAAAATATACATAATACAACAATACCATAACAATAGGTACAAATACCTAGATAAAAACCTAGTTGCATAATGTGTAACTGCAAAAAGACTTAGCGAGTATTGAGAAAAAAACCTTTTTATGAATACGACGAAAGAGGAGGGGTGTTGAGCAAAATCAGGACCTGATAGAGCAAAACCGAGTAAAAATTCGTGCTCAGCGCACCCAAATTACCTAGAACTAACTGTCAAATCTAATTCAATAGACAAAAATTTGAAATTTGTTCCCCAGTGTTATTTGAAAATAAAAAATATATAACCTGTTCAACCTAATGGGTCGGACAAAATCTTACACAAATATTCAACCAACTTGGGCATATATACAGTATATATAAATTTGAACTCAGTTTGATAACGTAAATTACGAACATTTCTTGTTGTAGCAAAATTCTTTGGTAAATATGTTTAAGAATAGGTTAGATGGGTACTTTAGTAGCGTAAATTAAGATGCTATTTAGTTTAGTACGGGGAATAGGCAGTTGTTCCCTTTGTAGAAAATGTAGTAGGAGGCGCTGGTCAGGTCTGGTTGCAGAGCACTGGAAATTCTCAGATGATATCCAATTGGTAGAGACGGGAAGCTTAATGGGAACTTTCAGGAGACAAAACGTCCGAATAGCTAATTAAATTAAAGAAAGACTACTTTGCTAGGTATGTAGTGTATATGAATTGATGGAAGCAGAATGAGTGAGATGTAAAGGTCGCCTTTGGCATTCGTCGAAGAAATGATGCGACGATGAAATTACTTCTTGTATATAATAAATAAAGAAAAAAAATATTTTCAAAAAGGCCATGGTGGAGATTAGATTAAGCAGTATAGAGTTTCGTGCTATCTCTATTTTCCACTGTCCTCTAATGCGTAACTGGATACACGAAATAAGTGTAAGCATGGTGTGAATGAATTCTGAACCTACTCTTTTCATTATACTTTTTTCTACTTTCCTATAAATCTTCTTTCACAACAATTTTCTCTCAGCAATGGCTGGCGGAGGAGGAGTCTTGTCTATTCTATACTTTACTACTGCTACTACTGCTACTACTTTACACGTTTATAAGTGTATGCTATGATAGTTTTTAGTACTCTCTCTCTCTCATTGATTTACCCTGTTTCGTATTAATTTATAATATTTAGTTAATTCCGTGGTCAGGACAAGCAAGGTGACCGAAAAATCACTGTGCATCGAAACTATAACAGTTGTTCGTTGTGCACAGTGACTTTTTGATCGCACTGTACTTCCGATACATTCCAATAAAATAAACATTTTTACTTTTTGTATTATAAATCTAAAGTTAATTTTTACGCGATTAATATCTTCTGTTAAGCATTATTAACGAGTTGTCGCGTCTATCGGTGGGTATAAAAGTGTAAAATGTGACGCTTAACAAGGTAAAAGAATAGCTGGATTTAAGGTATTCGGGTTACATTAAGTTACGTTAGGTTAGGTTAAGTTATAGTGTGGATAAAATGTCCTATCGACTTTATGGGTATAGACAGGATCGTCCACTATCACCCCCTTTCAAAATTCCTGTTCCTGTCATCACCGTGACTAGCGGGAGTTTCCATAGGAACTGAACATGCAAATTGGTCGTGCAGAGGATTCGTGGATAAACAACTTTTCAAGTCGAATTTATTCATTTTCTTTTTAAATCTTTCAATATTTATTTTTGTGTTTATTTCGTATCTTTATTTTTGTCTTTATTTTAACCACTTTATTGTTATTATTATTATTATTATTATTATTATTATTATTATTATATTTGAAGAGAAAGCAGCGACACTGGAGTTTCATACATAGGTGTTGTTTTTCGATTGCTCCTTACTGCACAGTAAGGGGAGATAGGGGAAAGCAAGGTCAACCTGTTTCGAGTCATAAAGAGGGAAGGCAGTTATGTGAAAAAATGCAGTTCAAAACATATACGAGTGTATATCAGACATGGGGCTGATTACAAAATTTGCTTATGATTTGATTATGATTAGTGGGGTGCGAATTTTTTTTATTTTGATTTGATAATTATGATTAGTGGATTTGCAAAAATGTTGATTATGAATTGATTATGATTAGTGGGCTCGAAAAATGTATGATTATGATTTGATTATGATTAACATTTTTTATTATGATTAGATTATGATTACGTGGCTTAAAAATGTTGATTAAAATTTGAATTTGTTCGCCACAGTTAAATATGATTAAATTATGATTACCATGTCAGATATTGATTATGCGTATTTAAATATGGAATCACGAGTAATAGCATACAGGCAGAATATGTTAATGAATAAATGTACATATACTAGAATACTGCTGTATACACTGTATACAGCAGTATTCTAGTATATGTACTATATTTTACACTCAAAAAGTCACAAAAGAAAACATCTTACGTAAAATTATTCTTCCATCATTATCACATGGTGAAGTTACAATGAACGATTGATGTGTTTATTACATTTTACATAATACACTTTAATCATTGAATAATCATTGATTATAACATTCATAATTTTGATTATGATTATATTATTTTCTAAAATTTTGATTATGAATTGATTATGATTGCATAATCACCATCATAGATTATGATTATTTGATTATGATTAATAAATAATCAACCCCATGTCTGGGTGTGTATAATAATAATAATAATAAGAAGAAGAAGAAGGAGAAGGAGAAGAGAGAGAGAGAGAGAGAGAAAAATATGTCACCCGTTCAGATATTAGATAAATATACGACCGACCTTTTTTTTTTATATATAAACGAGCGACACATTCGTGCTGTGACCCATTTTAAAGTGACCTCGTAACCTATTTTCCCTTCGATCTCCGGACGCCGGAAACGACCTTCGAAGCGGAGGAAACTCGGCAATCTTAGTTTAATTTTGAAATTCAATTCTTTAACATCAAAGCTAATCAAAGTGCCGCTGAAAACTGATGACTTCTACCAAACTTGAATGAAAATTCCCATGCAAAGCCAACTCGCCTCCAAATTGAATTTAAATGGGAAATCATAAGGTTCAGGTGTATATATATATATATATATATATATTATATACGGAATGAATTTCTTAATTTAACGCGTGAAAGTAATAAATGATACACAAACACATACGGAAAAATAAAAGGCGATTCGTGTGTCTATATATATATATATATATATATATGAGGACCCCGCAAGGGGGTTCTAAGCTCGTGCTCTTGAGTGCTCGTTTGTACGTGCTTGTTCCTGGAGGTTTCACGTGCGCCCTCCCGGCCTAGCACCCAAGGATGATGGGGCTCGACCCTGCAGTCCTTGTCATCCTTGGTCTTTTTCCACTTCGACTGTCCCCTCCACCCTTTCTTTTTCCTCTGTCTTTCCTCTCACTTTTTCTTTGTTTTTTCCGCTGAGATATGCCCTTTAAATAGAGGCGAATCGGTTCTTCCTGAACTAAAAAAAAAAAAAAAAAAAAAATATATATGAGGAAGAAAAAATATATATATATATTTTCTCCCTCGTATACTTTACTTTAGGGGAGTTTGAACGACGCGACGGTTCAGGATCGACTTGCGGTCGACCCCTCTGGAACATCCCTCCTCATTTGCGGGATTTGGTGAAGGAGGGAATTGCTGTCTGATCTCCTCCTGCCCTCGTAGCCGGCCACGGCTGGTCAGGGACTTTGCACAAGAATCTGTCCAGCTGTTTCTTGAAGTTATTCAGGTCGGTGTGCTGGAGATTCCTCACTTCTTTTGGTAGGACATTGAAAAGCTTCGGGCCTCGTATTTTGAGGGTATTTTCCATCCTCGTTTTCATGGCCCCTTGTCCCACTGCGGCTGGAACGTACAAAATCTGCCTCTTCTCTCATTCCAGTTTGTTTCTGTTTCATTCCTAAGGTTAGGGACAGAGCCCTCAAGTATTTTCTATATATATATATTATATATTATTGTGTACCGCTCGCGCCTTCTTTCGAGAGAGTAGAGTCCCAGGGATTTGTAGTCAAGACCAGTAGTTTTCACCTTCCGTTTCCTCTATCTTAGACGTAAAAGTCCTTTGCTTAGCTTCAATGTTCGCAATGTCTCGTTTTCTGTATGGGCTTGTGAGTACTGAGCAATACTCAATTATTGGCAGGACGTGACTCTTCCATAATTTGAGCATGATGTTTGATGTGAGACAGAGCTCACGACTTCCGAGACTTCCGATTTAACTCCGTTTACCACCACTCTTTGCGTTCTTTGCGTCAAGAAATTAAATATCCACCTTCCTAGCTTTCCAGTAATTCCTGTATTCTTAAGTTTGTGTGCTATGATTCCATGGTCACATTTATCGAAGGCTTTTGCAAAGTCCTTATATATTACATCTATGTTTTGTCCTCGACACACTGTTTCTAATATTTTCTCCTGGTGGTCTAGTAGCTGTGATAGGCATGATCTTCCCGCCCTGAAACCATGTTGATTTGGGTTGTACAAGTCTTTTTCTTGTAGGTAGTACGTAGTTTTGCCTCTAATTATACGTTCAAAACACTTTATAAGGTGTGAGGTGAGAGCCACTGGTCGATAATTCTTGGGCATTGCTCTGTTACCACCTTTAGATATGGGATGCAATGTTCGCGTTCTTTTAGGGGAGTGGAATTTGTCATATATATATATATATGACGTCCCCATATAAAAAGGAAGAAATTAATAAACTAAAAGAACGCAGAGACATTTCACAGCCAAGATTGATGGCTGCGAAGAACTCAACTACTGGGAAAGACTACATAAACTAAATCTGTACTCCATGGAACGAAGGAGAAGAGAGAGGTATACTATAATCTACATATGGAAAATGATCGAAAAACTGGTACCAAACCTCGAACTAAACCCAATTACCATCCAAACAACACTAGAAAATAGGAAAGGCAGAATGTGTAGTGTTCCCAAACTAAAGGCCCAACACGGGACCTCCTCAACTCTGAAGGAAAATAGCTTGGTCGTCAGGGGGCCAAAAATTTTCAACCAGCTTCCAAAGGACCTGAGAAACGTTATAGGGATCAAAGGTGAAGTCTTCAAGAGAAGACTAGAGGCTTGGCTCAGGACGGTACCACATGAGCCGGGTGTACCTGGCTATGTACGGTTGAGAGCGCAAGAGAGCAACTCGCTCCTCCACCAAGCTAGGACTAGAGGCTGGGCCACCAGCTTGACCTTCGTGTGAAGAAAGACCGACGCACGGAACCCTAATAAGATATATATATATGCGCCTCCTCAGTGATGTAGTGGTTAGCGTCGCTGACTACGAATCCATATTCCCCGGGATCGGGACTCGGTGACAGTAGGCGGCGCGCAGCAAAACCCAGCTGTTCATCTTTCCACACAATAAAAAAAAGTTGGTTGGTAAATAAATGGGTACCCTGGGTAGCCTAGTAATTTAGACGCTGGGCTGCTGGTGGGGCGTGGTTCAGATTCCACGTTAAAAACTGTAGGTCTAAGGTGGAGTGACAAACTTGACCCTCGTTAGAATGAACAATTCGGGCGGAAGCTAAACCAAGGTTAACCAAGGTTAGTGTATAAATACGAGGGTCGGTACGAAAGTAATGCCTCTTATTTTTCGGTTCATAAATACAATAAGAGGCCGTACTTTCGTACCTCCCTCTGTGTGTATATATATATTATATATATATATATATGTGTGTGTGTGTATGTAGGCAACTGGGCATAAGTGAGATCGAGTGTGTGATAATGCACAGCTGTAGTGGGGTAATTTATTTTTGTTGGGTAACACATTTGGTACCTCGAAACAAAAAAAAAATTTTACTGTCGAAAAAAAGATATTCCGGTCCTGATTTTAGGTTAACTTTGCTCGAGGTTAGGTTAGTTTAGGTTTAGTTAGCCTAGGTTAGCCTAGATTAGTGAGTACCTCACTATTTAATGACAACAGATCCCCCGCCCCCTTTCGAGCCCTCATTTGTATCCGAAACACTTAAAACCCCTTTTCGGTTCGATGGCACTGACAGGTTAGGTTTGGTTAAGTAGAGATTTAAAGCTTATGCGGAGATGTGCAGACGTGTGTGTGTGTGTGATATATATATATATATATTAGTTTTCACTATAAAAAGAAAATAACTCATCTAAAATTAGTTAATTAAACAAAGAAAATGGATGCACTGATACGATATAGAGGAAAGCAATAACGCCGACCGTTGCCTTATGGGAACATGAGCTTGACAATCGATTTTGAATCTTACCCTCTAAATATTAGAGGTTATTGTGGCTTGAACGGGAAAAAAATTTTAAAATAAAAATTTCTTAATTCAGGCATGAATGGGTGAACCCTTTCATGCCTTAATTATGAAATAGGTTAGTTTAGGAATGGGAGCGGATCGATTTGAGAATTGCCTCATTTCAGATTCCCACTTTCAGATTTTTCATTCTTAGACGAAAACTAGAATGGGAGATCGGGAAGAGACCGTAAAAGGAGTACTGTATACGTTGTAAGTGTTTATATGTACGTGGTCGGATGTAAAAATGAATGTTCTCATACTGAAAGTCTGATCGAAACAACGGAAGTGAACCTAACCATTTCCATCGTCTTCCAACCAAACACTTTATATGCGGCATTAAAACCGAAAAAGAATTCTCTCTCTCTCTCTCTCTCTCTCTCTCTCTCTCTCTCATTCTATACCATCATTAAACTATTTTCCCACGCCTGTACGCCAGGTAAGTCGAACAAGGTGCATATTCTCACGAATCACTGTTTGAAAATACTCCAAAAAACGCCTCCTGTCTCTCTCGCTTTATTTCGCTTAAATAATGAATGCATCTGCTGGAAAATTTCAGGCGGTCAAAATATATCTAAAACTTAAAGAAGAAGATTTAGTCCTAAATCCGACCTACTGGATCGATTACTTCTAAATCTACAGGGTGGCCCAAAGTCTGGAATCATTGGGGAAATATGGACAGTTATAAAACTATATTTACCATTGATTCCAGACAATTCTGGCCACATGCGTATAGGAAGTGGAGAAGCCTGTTTTATATATATATATATATATATATATATATATATATATATAATATCGTATATATAATATATATACAATATATATATATATATCAACGTAAAGAACGACGCTTGTATAGAAGACATTCCGCGCAAGATGAGGAGGGAGAACGAACAAATGAAAAAATGAGGTAACTACCCGGGAATCGAACCCGGGATCTTCCGATTGCCGGTCAGATATGATAACCATTACACCATGGGCCTCACTCGATCAGAAGTCGTAATTCTCCTACATACGCGAAACCAATGCCCGAGGGGGGCACCTTCCGCATGCCGCACATATATACATTTTCAACTGCAAAGAACACGCAGTATAATTAACGTAAAGAACGACGCTTGTATAGAAGACATTCCGCGCAAGATGAGGTTACCTCATTTTTTCATTTGTTCGTTCTCCCTCCTCATAGGATCTTTACAAACCGACATAAACAAAATCTACAAGTGGACTGAAGACAACAATATGAAGTTTAACACCGAGAAATTTCAGCTATTACGGTACGGAAAAAGAGAAGACCTAAAGTCCAAGGAATATTTATACCCCAAATGGACAGGAAATTCAGAGAAATTCCAGAGCAAAAGATTTAGGGGTTGTAATGACAGATGATGCGAAATTTGAAACACAAAATAAGATTGCAGTAAACAGAGCAAAGAGAATAACGGGTCAGATATTGAGAACCTTTAAACGAAGGGACAGGAATGTAATGATTCCTCTACTGAAAACCCTGATCATACCCAAATTAGAATACTGCTCGGTCCTAACTTCCCCATATAAAAAAGAAGACATTAGACAGCTGGAGGGGATCCAAAGAAGCTTCACAGCCAAGATCAATGGGTGCAAAGAACTAAATTACTGGGAAAGGTTACGAGAACTAGACCTATATTCACTGGAAAGGAGAAGAGAGAGATACACCATTATTTACACTTGGAAAATAATGGAGAAACTAGTCCCTAATCTTACTCTGAATCCCATAACTCCCCAAACAACGATGGAAAGTAGAAGCGGTAGACTGTGTCGTATTCCCAAATTGAAGGCGAGACAGGGAACATCCTTAACACTGAAAGAAAATAGTTTTGTAGTGAGAGGACCAAAACTGTTTAATCAGTTGCCCAAAGACCTAAGAAACACGAAGGGAGTTGCAGTGGAAATCTTCAAAAGAAGACTAGACGCCTGGCTCAGAACAATCCCCGATGAGCCGGGCGTACCTGGCTATGTGAGGTGGAGAGCGCAAGAATCCAACTCACTACTTCACCAGGCCAACTCGAGAGGAGGGGCGACAAGCTTGACCTTCGCGAATGAGAAATCATCGCGCGGAACCTTTGTAAGGTTGTAAGGTAAGGTTGTTACAGGAAATCTTTATAACTAGGGATTTCATGTAAGGTTAAGTCTTGATATTTTCATTAGTTTTAAAAAAAATATCACGACTTAAAGTAACCAATCGTCAAGGGAGTACAGTTGACCTAACCGGGCATTCAATAATTTTCCCGTAGGTTTAACGAAAATATCACGACTTAACCTTACATAAAATCCTTGAGCATTTTAGGGATTTCATGAAATCCCTAGTATACAGATTCCCTGCAATATATATACTGTGTATATATATTTTTTTTTCTATGTAGGCCTACCCTTGTATTATGAAGTGACAGTGACGCTTAGTATTTTACACTGATTGATTAAATTGTGGGATCTTTTCGGTTTTAGGTCCGGCATTGGATTTTTTTCATATTTTTGGTATAGACATAGATTTTTACGCTGATTCCATTTCCGCAATTCGTTTCTCCAAGAAACGGATTGCAGAAATGAAATCAGCGTAAAAATCTACGTCTATACCAAAAACATGGAAAAAATCCAATGCCGGACCTAAAACCGAAACGACCCAAATTGTTCGTGAACCTTTGGTAAAATTGTGATCCTAAACAAAGTTTCTAGAGTTTAACAGATATAAGGTACATTGAAACTTAGTTTTGAGAATTATGCGAGACGTTACTCACACTACCGTTTTGTGTCTCTGTGTGAAACTTGGTTAGTACATTGTGTATGAAACTGAGACACGTTACCATCCTGCGTGACAGTTACTTAGTTTTGCGTATGAGAAATTCACGCTATCGAACTGAGTTCATCTTCAGCCACGTTACTACCCCGTTGTTCTTTGACTCCCTTCACATGCCCCCTAAGGAAAATACCCGAAGGGAGAGATCTGGCGAACGGGGTGGCCAAGGTAAAGGTCCACCTCTTCCGATTAGGGTGGACAGACGTCCGGCTTTAGGGACAGTCCGCCTTTTGAGCACTCTGTCCTTAGGGTGTCCATTTCCAAATTTTCAAAAAGGAGGACACTGCGTATGTGGCCGTACGTTAACATATATATATATATATATATATATATATATATAATTATATATATATATATATATACGGCCACATACGCAGTGTCCTCCTTTTTAAATGGCCACACTACTTCCGATCCATTTTTCTGGAAATATCTCTTTCAAAATCCTTCATATACTGTACATATTTAAGGCATGAGAAACTCCGTATTGCTAAAAAATTTGTGGTGTTGAAAACATTTAAAGCTTTCAGTTAGAAAATATAGAAATTCATCGGTATCACCAGAGCTTTAAATTTATTAAATATTAGCTTTCAAACGTGTGTTACCCGTTTATTCTATAAAGTCTAGAAATAGTTATTAATTTCTTAAACCACAAGAATTTATAAACACCCTGTATATATATATATATATATATATATATATATATATATATATAATATATATATGATACAAAGGAGTTATGTAGTTTTAGTGTATATGTATATATATATATATATATAATATATATATATATATATATATATATATATATAAAGGAAAAGGCGGTAGAAGCAATAAAGGAAAATCCAAAATACTTCTATAGCTATGCAAAAAGGAAAACAAAAACGCGCGCCGCTATTGGGCCCTTAAGGACGGAAATAATGAACTAACCGACGATCCAAAAGAAATATCTGATACATTGAGAGCTCAATATGAATCAGTTTTCAGTACCCCAAAAAGTGACAAAGCGATACCTGACATAAATGCATTCTTTGAAGAGGAATTGCAAGGAGAGTATATAACAGACTTTGAGTTTACACCAGAAGATGTAGCGAGAGCTATAGAACAAATGAAACTACATTCAGCTGCAGGTCCGGACAATTGGAACGCATTATTGATTAAAAACTGTAAAAATGAAATAGCTACACCTTTATACTGGATATGGAGAAGATCCCTAGACACTGGGGAAATACCGAGCATCTTGAAAAGAGCAAACATTGTCCCTATATATAAAGGAGGGGACAGATCTCAAGCAAAGAACTATAGACCAGTGTCATTGACGTCCCACCTCACCAAAGTATTTGAAAGAATAGTTAGAGAGAAAATTTATGATTTCCTGGAGACACGGGAAAGATTCAACGAAAATCAGCGTGGATTCCGATCAGGTAGATCATGCCTATCACAACTAATAGAGCACTACAACAATATCCTAGATGCATTGGAAGGCAATGACAACTACGATGTTATATACACAGATTTTGCTAAAGCTTTCGATAAATGTGACCATGGTATAATAGGACATAAAATTAAAGACATGGGAATAACAGGCAAAGTGGGAAAATGGATCTACAACTTCCTTAGTGATCGTCTGCAGGTCGTCAAAATTCAAGGTATATCATCATCAGAATCGGAAGTACGCAGCTCAGTACCACAAGGGACAGTACTGGCCCCACTCCTGTTCATTATCATGCTAACAGACATAGACAGCGGTGTAAACAACAATAGTATAGTAAAATCCTTTGCAGACGATACAAAGATCAGCAGAAAAATCAGCGATGTACATGACGTGGAGGCCTTGCAGAGGGACACGAACAAAATATACAAATGGTCAGAAGACAACAACATGTCATTCAACGCCGAGAAATTTCAACTCTTGAGATATGGTAGAAAAGAAGAACTTAAACAGACTGCATATTATGCTCCAGATAGACAGGAAATTCAGAGAAGTATGAAAGCGATTGATCTCGGGATAATAATGACAGATGATGCGAAATTCGAAACACAAAATCACATAGCGATAAATAAAGCAAAAAGAGTCGCCGGACAGGTTCTAAGAACGTTCAAGAGAAGGGACAGGACAGTAATGATTCCCCTGCTAAAAACACTGATTATACCAAAACTTGAATACTGCTCAGTTTTGACGTCCCCATATAAAAAGGAAGAAACTAATAAACTAGAAGAAACGCAAAGGCATTTCACAGCCAAGATTGATGGCTGCAAAGAACTCAACTACTGGGAAAGACTACGTAAACTAAATCTGTACTCACTGGAAAGAAGAAGAGAGAGGTACATCATAATCTACATATGGAAAATGATCGAAAAACTGGTACCAAACCTAAAACTAAACCCAATTACCATTCAAACAACACTGGAAAATAGGAAAGGCAGAATGTGTAGTGTTCCCAAATTAAAAGCACGACAAGGGACCTCCTCAACCCTGAAGGAAAATAGCTTGGTTGTCAGGGGGCCAAGACTTTTCAACCAGCTTCCTAAGGACCTCAGAAACGTAACGGGGGTCAAAGTTGAAGTCTTCAAGAAAAGACTGGATGCCTGGCTCAGGACAGTACCAGATGAGCCGGGCGTGCCTGGCTATGTACGGTGGAGAGCGCAAGAAAGTAACTCGCTCCTCCACCAGGTCAGACCTAGAGGCGGGGCCACCAGCTTGACCTCCGTGTGAAGAGAGACCAACGCACGAAACAACATAAGGTAAGGTATATATATATATATATATATATACACACGAAACAACCTATGAGAAGATTGGGATGGGTGACTGTTACTAAAACCTTCCTTGGTTATCCCTTAATGTGTATACTAAATTTGATGCAGATTACTCTAGCCGTTTAAGGGGCCCCCCTCCCCCCAGGAGGGGACTGGAAAGGGCGATGTGTTACTAAAACCTCCCCTTTTCTCCCTTGATTTACAAACTAAATTTGGTGCAAATTACCCTAGCCATTTAGGTGTATTTAAACGAACAGACATCATTATGATCATTATGTATATGGAGACCGCAAGAGGGCGACTTGCTCCTCCATCAGGCTAGGCCAGAGATAGGGTCACCAGCTTGCTCTTCGTGTGAAGAGAAACCAACGCACGGAATTTCTACCAGGTATACCAGGTACCATAAAACGAAGTGTAAACTTGAAAATAGAAATTTATATATGAGCTTGTAATGAAATCTTTTTATCGGAGCTAAAGGCAGAATTTTTGTCTGAAACTCGTAAGCCTGAATTTTATATATATATATATATATATATATATATATATATATATATATATATTGTGTCCCAGAAGTTTTGGAGGGGTTTTATTTGGCTCTAGCTTTTTTGTTTGGGGATCAAATAAAAAAAGGTTTGTAACACTCGAAAATATATTTATTGCGGTTTTAATTACAAATTTAATATCTGGTGAAAATCTTCATTTTCATTGCATAAATCTAAAATCGCATTAGCGTACGTTATCATATATATATATATATATATATATATATACACACAGTGTTGGGCACTAAAGCGTTAATCCGATAACAGTTAATTAACGAAGTTAACTTTTTTTAACGGACTATTAACGGAAGTTAATTTCCATTTATCGTTATCGGACCAGTTAACTTCCGATAACTCGATATTTAGTCTGTTAAAGTCCGTTAACACGTTAACTGCGAGGAGTCATTCACGGAAGATCACCGCTCCGCGAATGAATTCAAACCGCCATAACTTCAGTCTGCCAATTCCGTCCTCTGCCGCAGTGGAACGGCTCTTCTCTCTCGGCAAGGAAATCCTGAGGCCCAAGAGGTCAAGACTGGCAGTTGGGCCTAACTTTGAGAAGTTAGTCTTTCTGAAGGGCAACCAGCACATTGTGTCATAGTCTTTAATAAATGTGCCTAAAATTTAATTTTACCTTTCAGTTCCCGCCATAATAATTCTCTGGTGAATTAAAATTTAGTTAATGGTTAGTGGTTACAAGGGTTTCAAAACATGTAATCAGTACATTTTTTATCAAAAAAAAAAAAAAAGTTATTAAGCAAAAAAGTTGCAAAACTTGATAAAAATACAGTTAAATACCTATTTATTGTTGGATTTTGCATAAATAAACATTTTCTATGGGTTTTAAAGCTTTTTTCCTTGATTTCTTTAAATGTTAGTAAAGAAATAGTTATCGTTAACGGATTATCGTTAACTTCCGTTAACTTTGTAGTAAAATTATCGGATTATCGTTATCGGAGTTAAAAATTGGGGTTAACGGATTATCGTTATCGAAGTTAACTTTTTGGTTAACGGTGCCCACCACTGTATATATATATATATATATATGTATATATATGGGATGAATTTCACATTTGAACGTGAAATGAATTAAAGATTTGAATGCACGAAAGAGCTTGGAATAATTTTTTATTTTTCCTTGTGATTTTGCATCATATATATATATTTTGTCGACGGCAATTTTATTGACATTCTCAAAGACTTACTTAACCTAACACATACTGTACTAACCTAACCTAGCCTAACTTAACAACTTTAATCTAAACCAGTATAACTTGTCAATTAATGTCACGTCGAGAGAACGACTTCAGTCCGTTATCTTCCCCCGCATCAACACCATTTGCCTTCGAAACATTCATTCTCCTTTCATATTTAGGTGAACTCCATCATGTCTTCCGTAGATAGATCGCATAAAATAAACAGACGATATATAAAACAAATAAATGAGTATACCCCTTAATTACGTTGTTTTCTGTTATTATTCGCTTCAACGAAAAACTTATAGGCAATACTAAATTATTCTTTTTTACTTTTTATACGCATTATCAAGCTCGTTTTATAATTAAAGTTAGTTATTTTTCTCCGAATCCCCCCCCCAATTTTTTTGACATTAGAAAGAAAGAAATTCAACTTTTGTAAATTATTTTCATTATTATAAAAATTGTCGTTTTACGTAAAATGAAATAATGAGTCTAAGATTTCTCCTTTTACAATTTCTAAGAAAGAAATTGTTTTCGTTGTGTGGCAAAATTAAAATGTAAATAAATGAGCAAGATGCCACATTTCTGTACGATGTTCTATAATATGCATGACCACCTTCACTTATTTTTTTTTTAAATATTGCGACATTGTCGATAGGAGCGCTTTCATTTTATACTTTATGTTTTTGTGAGAATAATTTCGAATTAAAGCTATTTCACTTTGCTCTATTCATTTTTTATATTCACAAACTCCACATCAACATCCCACACAGGGGTCAGCCATCTTATTTATGCAGGTACTCTCTCTCTCTCTCTCTCTCTCTCTCTCTCTCTCTCTCTCTTCCAGTTTGGGCTTTTGTTGTCCATGTCGTAACGCCTCTTTCTGTCAATCAGCGAAATTAAGCGATATTGGGTCTGGAGAGTAGTTGGATGGGAGATCGTCCTTTGCGTCCAGATGATGTAGCGACCCGTGGTTCGGACCCCACTTAAAGTTGTAGGTCCCTTCTGTCATATGACCTTAGATGTTGCGAAGGAAGTTAAACAACCCCAACATTACACTTTTCTCTTTTTCGATATTCAGTTTTTACAGTTTTCAAATTAACATATTTTACCTTTAAAGGTTACGTCGTAGCCAATGTCGTAACACCGCTTCCCGTTGATCAGCGAAGTCGAGCGACATTGGGTCTGGGTAGTAGTTGGGTGGGAGACCGTCCTCCGTGTCCAGATTATGTAACGACCCGTTGTTCGGATCTCACGTAAAGCTGTAGGTCCCCTCCGTCATATGACCTTAGATGTTGCGAAGGAGGTTAAACAACCCCAATAATTATTATTACCTTTAACAGAATTTTTCAATTGATACCAACAATGTCGCTTAACCTCGCTGGTCGTCGATGTGAAGCGATGTTATGACTAACTACAGAATGAATTTGGTCATCTCATGTTTTCTTGCGCCTCATATTTTTTACAAACGTCCGATGTTCTCTAGCTTCTCGTGTTCACTAACGTCTCATTTTCACTAAAACATTTAGTTAATTAATGATGTATAATAATTGGGCTGAATTGCAGAAGGGTAGCGAAAGTAGTATGGTGCATTTACGCCAACGGGGTAATTGGGAGAGAGCTGGGTGGAGTATCAAAGGGAGGAGGATTGCCAGTTCAAAGTGCTTAAATGTTAGGGTCAATAAACCTTCCTTTCTCACCGTTCAGCTTATTAAAGAGAAAACGCATCAGCGCAAAATCTGACTTCATATTGAATGAATATGAACACCTGTTTACGTCATGTCATACAAAACTTTATAGTTCTGAACATCTGTTAAAACACGATGACATCAATACTTCACAAAACGTGTTCTTCCAATAGGCGTTTATAAAAACGGTCATATAGAGGCTTTATGAAGGTTTAATAAACGTATCTTTAGTCGCCTGGTGTTGGAGCTTAAATACGTTTATAATTTATACAGGGTGTCCGAAAAGTCTGTACCCAATGAAAATTACATTAATTAAGTTATTGCATTTACGCGCTTTCAAATGAAGTATTTCCCACTGGGTTAAAAGTTTATCATTGCGCAAATTTCTTGGACACTGTACGTAATTATGAGGGCTACGTCGTAGCCATATCGATACACCACTTCACTTTAGATCAGCGAGGTTAAGCGACGATAAGCCTTTTTCAGTAGTTCGATGAGTGACCATTTTTTGCATTTAGTTGATGTAGTGAGCCGTAGATAGTTCGGATCTCACGTAAAGTTATAGGTCCCCTCCGTCACATGATCATTGAACATTACGAAAATAAAACAACCCCAGTTATTATTATTATTATTATTATATTATTATTATTATTACGTAATTATAAAGAGGTTTTTGGCATTCTGTACTTTATATTCAAATGTAAAAATGGAAACATACGTAACAATATGTGTAATTTCTTTACTAAAATTGCGTAAGTGAACAAAAGAGACAATTATTAATATTTATTTGAATAAAATTACATATATAACCTTTAAAGAATAAAATTATACATTAAAAACAATTATAATGCTAATGATGAATTACGTAATAAATTATATTTGAAATCTGGTAATTACAGTAAAGAAATTAAAGATTCCGTGACAGTAACGGTTTACATTACAACTGACCAGATCTGAGCTTAATTTCAAGCCAGGTTTCACTATAAATCGAGAGCTGATTTATGAATACGTGGGTTCATTCGTTGTCCTTATAATTACATTGCGCAAACCAAAGTACGCTTTCGGGAAAAAAGTTCGCCTAGAAACCAAATTCGTACATTGCATAAAAGATTGTTGATTGGTAGAGACTGGATTTCGTGTTTGGAGTTTTATTAGTGTCACACAAAAATAAACGAAGGTAAAATGTCGAAACAAACACAAAATATTACCGATTAGTAATATTTGGTGCTTTTTAGAAATTCTATAATTTTAGACGAACTTTTTTCCCAAATGTAGAACAATGATAAATAGTATGGAAACTCCGAAGAAAGTTCGCTTGACGATTAATTTTAAATGCAGTGATGTATTTCACACTTAATAATGTTGTCATTACAATTTAATTAATTTATGTAAAATATTAATTGAAAGAAAAAGTTATTTCACTCTTATTATTATCAACGGATTAACAAATTTAATTCACTAGTGATTAATTGCGCATTTTTTTATTTATATTTTGTCAACAAATTTTTATTAAGTAACACACACACACACACACACACACAGTATATATATATATATATATATATATAGTAAACCCTCGTCCAACGCGTGTTTGTCCAGCGCGAATTTGCTTACACACGGAAAAATAAATGCGAAGAATTATTTGCTGAAAGCGGAAGATTTGATTATACATGGTCCGCCAAACACGCTCCAATACAGTAGTACTGTACACGTGCCAATGCGCGCTCTAGTGTTTTCTCCTACACTCCTTTGTCTCAGTCCCGCTACCGCGGTAAGTTCGGTGAAGTTGTGTTGGATTGTTTTGGTCGTATTTTGCCGTTGTTTTGCTATTACCCTGAATAGGGTAATAGGGTAAAGTATGGCACCAAAACGTAAAGCATCTGCGAGTGATAGTGAAGATAAGAAAAATCGTAAGGTTATGACATTAGCCGAAAAAATAAAGATTCTAGATAAGTTGCGTGGTGGTATGAGCATTACATCACTTGGCCGCGAGTATTACATGAATGAGTGTCTACCATACGCACCATCCGAAAGAGTGAAGAAAAGATGCGTGCTATTTTCATTTAATATATTTTTATTTATCATATGTAAATATCATTATGTTTATGATTTTATTGTGTTCTTATTTCGTATACAATATAGGTAGGGAAATTATTTATGTGTGAATAAAAAATCTACGTATCTAAATACAGTATTAATGGGAGACTACGCGCCCACGTTCAGGTATCCCCATTTATCCTATAAGGTATTAAGTTTGTCCAACGCGGATTTACCTAACGCGCCGTTCTCGAGGAACTTAACCCCCGCGTTGGACGAGGGTTTACTGTATATATATATATATCCCCTGACTCCCTGACGAGGTGCACTTCTGAATACACAAAAGGCCTTGGAATCATTTTTCTTTTTCCTTGTTTGTTTACATCATTCATTCATTTCATGTGTTTAATTGTGAAATTCATCCCATATATATATATATATATATGCGCCTCGGTGGTGTAGTGGTTAGCGTCGCTGACTACGAATCCATCGGCCCCGGGTTCGAGGCCCGACGGCAGCCGGCGCGCAGCAAAACCCAGCTGTTCATCATTCCACACAATGAAGAAAGTGGTTGGTAGATAAGTGGGTACCCTAGGTGGTCTAGTGGTTAAGACGCTGGGCTGCTGAGGGGGCGTGGTTCGGATTCCGCG
The DNA here is from genome assembly GCA_023014485.1 of Bathynomus jamesi. Taxonomy (NCBI): domain Eukaryota; kingdom Metazoa; phylum Arthropoda; class Malacostraca; order Isopoda; family Cirolanidae; genus Bathynomus; species Bathynomus jamesi. The sequence goes on along the minus strand of JAJOZX010001981.1, from coordinate 426,234 downwards.
TTAAACTGTAGGTCTAAGGTGGAGTGAAAAGCTTGTCCTTCGTCAGAATGAACAATTCGGGCGAAGCTAACCAAAGGTTATATATATATATATAGAGAGAGAGAGAGAGAGATTAGAAAAAAGAGAGAGAAAGAGAGAAAAAGACGAGTTTTATAATTTTTGCAACTGCTTTAAAAGCAGTCTGGAATTGGCCATGCAACGAGTAACTTCGGAGTTTTGAAGAAGAAAATAATGTGACCAAGTAGCATAAACTCAAATATAATTTGACCAAGATAAAACTATAGAGTAAAACTATTAAAGTACATTGCAATAACGGCTTAAAATTGTATATGCGAGATTAAGATTATTAATTTATAAGTATTTTTTTTTAATGTGGTGAGATACAATTTTAATTGACAAATCATTATCATTTTAATAGTTATTTATGAAAAAGAGTTTACGAACACAGTATATTTTGCGTAACTTTGGTTTGTTATATATATATATATATAAAATAAATTACTTTAATGAGATAAATTATAAGAAATTATATAATTTCTGTGATAAATATTATCCAATTATATAATTTTTTATATTATAAATCGTAGATATATGAAAAGGGGAATCATTCGTGAAAACAAATATATATATATAGATATAGATATACTGTATACATACATATATATATATACACCTTTTTTTAAGAAGAAAATGCAAGATTTTTTAATAAAGTTATTTGCGCGTAAATTTAGTGATTGATCGAGAGGTAAAATGGTGAGTTTTTATCATCATTAAGCGAACGATTTAAAAGCCAGTGATCTATATGCAGAAATATTACATAGAACGCCTTTTCGCACGGGTGATACGCGGACAAACGTTCGTAGATATTAACTTTATAAAGCGTTCAATGAGCGAATAGTTACGTCTGAGATGTTAGTGAGAGGTAACTACTTTGTCACACATCGCGTTACGCAGTGCCTTTGGTACTACAAATATCATACGTGGAAGAAGAGCGAGCGTCTTAATGTTATTGTACATAGATCATTACTGGCTTTCAAACGTTTAATTTATGGGTAAAAATTTGAGTTAGATTTTTTGGTGATTTTTTTTTATGATTTTTTTTTTTTAAGTAGTTTTGAAAATTCGAAGAAAATAGGTTTGATTCATGGGCGCCCGCAGGTAGGGGCAAGGGGGGGCGCTTGCCCCCCCCTGGAAATGCCAAGAAAATATTTATATCCTAAACTTGCTGAAAAGTATCCAACTGCCTCCTAAAGGGTGAAATTTTTTATTTGTGTGCATGATAAAAGGTTGCTACCTTTTTATTTGTTCAGAAGTCCCCCCCCTTAAAATTATCCCGCCAAGTAAAATAAAATAAATGATTGTTATCATGTGCATTGTATGTATTAATATATATTTACATTTTCCATTACAGAAAATGCAACACTAAACTTGCTTAGAATTAACCTGCTGGTTCCTAAGGGGTCAAAAGTTTTTTGCTTGCTCCGGTCCCTACCTATTAATACAATAAATTTTGCCCCCCCTTGGAAAAAATCCTGCGGGCGCCCATGGTTTGATTTGTATGAATTTTGAAGGATGTTTTAGGATTTAGATTGTAAAATTTAGCTTTTAAGTTCGTAATTTTATATGCAATTTCCTACAAGAATATTTTGTATTTTGTTTTAGGTTTTTCGATTTTAAACAAATTTAAGATTACACACGCACACCTATAATATATAATATATATATATATATATATATATATATATATATATATATATATATATATTATATATATATATATATATATATATATATACAGTAAGATTGTGAACCTAGTGATTTCATTAAGAGACTTCAGGTTAGGTTAGGTTAGAAACTTCTGAAGGCCCTGTGTGAAACAGTAATTACGGGAAATTACTTAAAATTTCAGGGATTTCATAAAATCACTATTTTCACAATCTTTACTAGAGCAACCGACAGTACTTCATCTGCTTAAGTAGGCTTAGCTCACACATTTAAGTTAGGTCTAGGACCTAATAGCCAAACTAAACCTAAGATCTATAAAACTAAGTAAAAATTAAATTTGTAATGCCATAATTTATAGGCCAAGAAAAGATTTACAAACCCACAACTAACCCATGGCAAAGCTAGGAACCCACAGTGAGAGTGCACGATTTAGCCAGCTGCCAACACACTGGCACACTATTATTAGACTATTTCCCCCAAATTTAATGTATTAATATACGCTCAAGACAACCAAAATGCTCATATTTACACTCAACTTCCTGTTTCGTCAAAATCTTCATAATTACGTGGTGCTCCGAAATTTTTCTCACAGAAACAACTTTTTTTTTTATTTTAGCGATGGCGCCTCCAAATTATGGTGACGAGATTAGCCAATTAAATAAGTTGTCCACTTGATTCTTATTTATATCTCTGTGTTACGGACAAACCCCAGCAGTTGGACAATGCACGCTTTGTCTGGACTCTGGACACACCGTGCATTGTCTCCTTCATTTGACAGAGTCCGAAATATATAAATAGTTCGGACTTTGGCTGGCCCCAGCTGGACAACGTGCGGAGTGTTCAACTGTATTAGGATAGGTTATATATATATATATATATATATAATTAAATATTTCGGACTCTGTGAAATGAGGGAGGACAATGCGCGATGTGCCCAGAGAAAGCGCACATTGTCCAACTGCCGGTGTTTGTCCGTAACATATACACCGGATAAAATCGAATTAAAAATAATATGTATCATATGTTATGCGTTATATTGATACCGAAATTTCAGAACAAAAATAATTTCAGGCGATTAACAGTGAAAGTTGAGGGCCTTATGTACCCATCATGTCAATAAGACCGGTATACCATCAATACTCTAAAAATTAACAACCTAACTTAACCTAACCTAGCGTAACCTAATCTAACCCACAATATACTTGTCGAAAGAATGTCATATCGATCAGATGTCGTAATCCGCAAACTTAATTGTTGCAATGTCAGATATTAATTCAAATAATTTGCTTTATAGCTTACAAAATGTAACTCAAAGCTCCATTGTATCGTGCGTATTCGTAGAAAATTATTATTTAAAGTGTTTTACTTTTAATTCCCGTAATTGAAATATTGCAGGATGTTATTTGAATGCAATTAATTATTACTGTACTCCAAATTCAAATGTTGTTTTTCAAATTTATGAATGATTTATAAAAGTATCACAAATATATAATTTCTTTAAAATATTAAAGTTATCCATTCGTTATTTTTAGTTTAAATTCCATTTTACAATTTAGTTATACAGTGAAATTATATTAAAATGACAAAAGTGGATTGTATCTTGGCGTGCAACAACTTGGAAAATCGAATGTAAAAACAGCTTTCCTGTATATAGGCCCCATACATTTTTTACCACTACAGTTACATAATGTTATTTGTCTTACTAAAGTACATGGTGAATATTTAGTTTTTGTTAGTGTTTATACACACACACACAACAGAGAGCAGGCCTTCAGAAGGCACCATCGCCACCCAACTTCCAACTCTCACTCTGTTTATATTTCTGCCCGGAATCGTGCAAAATCTGTTCTTCGTCTCGCCAAAAATTCTTTCATCAGAGAAAACTGTGAAAACCCATCTAATTCTAATTCTTCTCGCTCTTTCTGGTACCTAGCCAAAGACCTCTCCAAGAACTTTACTTCTTCTTTCCCTGCTCTTTTCCATTCTGACGACTCATTTGCCATCTGTTCTTCTGATAAAGCTGAACTCTTTACTCAAACTTTCGCCTCCAACTCAACCTGGACGATTCCGGTGCTGTTCCTCCATCTCCTCCTCCCTCTGATTTAATTATGTCCAACATTAGAATCTCTTCCAAAGAAGGCGTATTGTCTTGACCGGGTCCTTCCTGTTCTCAAAAACTGTGCTTCTGCCTAGGCAAACTCTTTTGTCTTTGTCTTTCATCTGGTACTTTTCCTTCCTGCTGGAAGCTCTCTCTCATTCAGTCTGTCCCAAAGAAGTATCACCTCTCTCAACCCTCCAACTATCGTCCAATTGCTTTGATCTTTTGCCTTTCTAAAGTTTTGAATTTATCCTTAATAGGAAAATTCTTAAACACCTCTCTACTCATCTTCTTTCAGATCGTGAAGGGACGCTCTACCGGCGATCTTCTCGCATATCTTTCTGATTCTCGATCCTCCTCCTTTCGGGATTTCGGTGAAACCTTTGCTATTGCGCTAGACATATCAAAAACTTTTGATAGAGTTGAGCACAAATCTTTAATTTCCAAACTGCCCTCCTTCGGTTTCTATTCTTCTACCTGTGCCTTCATCTCTAATTTCCTTTCTGGCTGATCTATAGCTGCGGTTGTAGGTGTAGATGGCCACTGTTCTTCTCATAAAGCTATTAATAGTGGTGTTCCTCAGGGTTCTATGCTGCCACTCATGCTCTTCATTTTATTTATTAATGACCTTTTAAGTCTCACTTCCTGTCCTAGTCACTTCTATGCCGATGATTCTAACCTTTATTTCTCCACCCGCTTAACAAAGCATCCCTCTCAACAGTGACTCCATGCTTCGCGTGGGACGGCTATGGCGCACCTGACCTCTGATTGGGGCAGAGGAAACCTCGTGGTTTTCAACGCCTCTTCAACCGGTGAAACGCTAGAACAACCATCCTCGGTCCATCTTTCCCCTGTCTATGACCTCCAGTCTTTCAAATGCGGAGTGTCCAGGCATCTCGAAAATTTTGGATCTTGATTTCGGCTCTCTTCTTCTCCTTCCTTCGTTTTTGCAGGCATTCGCCCTTGGCCCCTCCTTCCTGCCTAAAACAGAAAATCACAAGCAATTTTGGTGATTGAGAAGGTAAATCTACGTCTTCAACCGATTCTTCGTTTCGGCATGGTAAAAAAAATATATATATTAGCAGAGCTGGGCACTTGCGGGTTTTTTTGCGGTACTGCGGTACTACCGCACTACCAAACCGGTACCGCATAACGCAGTACCGCAAAGGATCGCTGAAAGTACAGGCTGTACTTTCAGCGATCCTTTGCGGTACTGCGTTATGCGGTACCGGTTTGGTAGTGCGGTAGTACCGCAGTACCGCAGTACCGAAAAAAAACCGCAAGTGCCAGCTCTGTATATTAGTGTGTGTGTGGTGTGTGTGTGTGTAAAAGTGAACAAACAATGAAAGGTCAAACAATGTACCAAAGCAATGATGAAATCCCAGAAGACCGAAAAACACATAAATAAACTAATCCCTTTCATGATGTTCTTACCAATCCTTTCAATGGATTGGTTGGTAAGGGATGGGTTCGAATTGCTTTTAATTTACTTCAGAATACATTTTCCATAAATTCGACAAAATGGTGACTGCCAGACATCGTATTTAATTTTTTTTCCTCTCTCAATATCTGCATACAATTTTTAGGCGTGATACAGTAAAGTAAGTATTTTTTATGAGTAAAGTTTATATACATATAAAAAGAGCTGTAATATCGTTTATGGGAGTTGTAAAAGGTCATTGACACGGTATTCGTATATGGTCTGGTCTCGCAAAGTCCAAAAAAAGAACTGAAGGATCAAAATGGGATAAATTCCGTACGAACTCGCGTGGCCTATGAACTCGACACTTATTTTTTATTTACTCGTTAATAATGTAATGTTTTCTTTGTTGCTGGGAGGGGTCGGGTGAAGTCAGGGCTTCAAATGGGTGGGGCAAATTAAGATTACGTCTTAATATATTCAAAATATTCACAAACCTGAATTTTGAGCTTGGACTTGAAACAAACTATTATATAATAAATTATTGAAATTTCTGAATAAAATTACAAAACTACAGTAAAAAACTAAAATAATTAAGGCCCTTTTTTTCTTCTTTTTTTTTGTAAGAGAAACTTTAGGCCGAAGTTAATGATAAAAACATAAAAAATAATCATTTAGTTTTAGAATTCGAAAACATGAAACAAATTTCCAAAATGTTGAAAAAACTTTTTTTTCTGCTTTATACAAAATTCGAAATAACTTCCTTCTAAACAAAAAATTTAAATTAGACTTTCCTTCCATTTTATACAGAAATAATTAGGTTTTAGTAATTTCATCATCTTTGAGTATTATTCTGTATACATATACAGGGTGGGCCAAAAGTCTGTTGCCCCGACATGTCACCATTTTTTTTTCGGGGCAAAAGACTTTTGGACCACCCATTATATATATATATATATAATATATAATATATATAAATGATTTATTTAAGAATCATAATAGGAAGAGGGCAGTTTAAATAGTAAGTCACTGTAGTTATAAAGTAACTTTACTTCTTTGTAAGACCCGGCAGTTAATATTATTAAAGTACGACCTTGAAACAGACAACTTTAAAATTATAATTGGGTCATCGAAAACAGTATTTTTTATTTAAATTTAATACAATATACCAAAAGGAAAGTTTTGGTATAGCAGTTTGTATATGGATTATATTATAGCATGTATGTATCAACAAACCTTATTTCTTTATTGGATATATTTTGTATTTTGGTATCGAGTGTGTATATACAGGGTGTCCCAAAAAAACTATATACTCATATATATGATGCTATAAAGAGTATATAGTTTTTTGGGACACCCTGTATATATATATATATATAATATATATATATATCCTTTGGTTAGCTTCCGCCCGAATTGTTCATTCTGACGAAGGTCAAGCTTTTCACTCCACCTTAGACCTACAGTTTAACGTGGAATCCGAACCACGCCCCATCAGCAACACAGCGTCTTAACCATTAGGCCACCTAGGGTACCCATTTATCTACCAACCACTTTCTTTATTGTGTGGAAGGATGAACAGCTGGGTTTTGCTGCGCGCCTGCTGCCGTCGGGTCTCGAACCCGGGGCGGATGGATTCGTAGTCAGCGACGCTAACCACTACACCACCGAGGCGCATATATATATATATATATAATATTTAGGAGAAATCCAATGACAAGGAGAAATGTAAATGCCATGAAAAGTCTTCTTTAATGCGCAACGTTTCGAGCAATACGCTCATCTTCAGGCTGTTTAATAACAATGTGAAATTAAAATCAATATTGAATGAAAAACAAAACAGAAAATTTCTATAACCTATTCGTAAAGACAAATTTTAAAAGACTGAGAAAAGAGGGTTAAATTCTAAGTTATACAGATTTACATATAAAAATTAAGAAGTTATTTTTAAATACATATAGTAAATGTGAAATTAATACACTGGAAAAATTAACAATAGTACACTGGAATAATGGAACTAGCTACCTTACACAGCAGTATCCGAGGCTGACTAATTGAGCAGAGACAAGAACGGGAAACACGAGAGATGGCGAGGGCGATTGGGGAAGGAGGGATTATAAGGAATTGGGGAAGGAGGAGGGATCATAGCAAATTGAGAGGGACGGCAGATGAGTCAACATTCAGACTAGGGACAATGCTTTAATGAAAAGCGATTCTAAAATTCTTAGTGAGTTGGGACAAGTATTACAACCAAGAATTTTAAAATTGTCTAAAGTGACATCAATTTTACATTTAATGCTGTGTTCACGAATACTCGAGGCTTCTTTAGTTTTTAAAATTTTACCTGTTCGGCCACTTATTCCCATATGCGAATAAAATCTAGCCCTGAGAGAGCGAACAGTGCTGCCGATGTAATTCCCAAGGAGACACCTGGGCAGGTAAATAAATATACAACACCGCTACGCAACGAGTCAGGGGTTCGATCCTTCGCTGAGAAAAAGCTACCTAAAGACGTTTTATTAATAAATATGATGCGGAAATCAGTATGATAAAAAAATTTCCTTAACAATTTTGTAAATTTAAGCTTAAATTCCTTATTCAAAGGACCCATTTCAGGTACCAAGAAGTATTTTATATCCTTCGGCACTGTAATACATGGAAGTTGAGGGCTATAAACATTATTTAAGAAGGATCTAATTAGTTTGTTTACATATTGAACAGGAAAACTATTATTAGTAAAGTATGATCTTAGATTATTAAATTCATCATTAAGTAAAGTAAAATTAGAGGTCAAATTATATCCTCTGAACAGGAGAGTTTTAATACAAGACATCTTATAGTTGAAATCAGTAAAACTAAAAAAAATTCATGCCCAAACCAGTGAAAGTGGGTTTCCTGTAAACTGATGTAGTAATAGAATCACCGTTTTTCGAAATTAAAAGATCTAAGAAGGGGAGGGAGCCATTTTGCTCAGTTTCCATTGTATACGTTATATTGGGGTGCAAAGAATTTAGGAAGTTAAAGAATTGTTGCGCTTGTACCGCATTATCAAAGACTGCTATCGAATCATCAACGAAGCGTCGATAGAAAATTGGCTTGAGATGAGTGGGAGATTGTCTAAAAATTACACTTTCTAAATGAGTCATAAAAAAGTCAGCTGCTAACGGTCCGACTGGTGATCCCATCCCTAGTTGTGACTAGACCAGACAAGGGTAACGGAGTGGTTATTTTGAATAAATCGGACTACATAAACAAAACTAATGAAATCCTAAGTGATCTTACTAAATTCAAACAAATTCTAGAACCTGTAAATAAAGTCATTGTAAGGTTAGAAGACCAGGTTAATAGATTTCTGTCACGACTAAAGTCCTTAAAGATAATAAAAAATGATACTTACTCTCAGTTGTTCGCATCTGGTGCTAATCTTGCTCAATTATACTGTCTGCCTAAAATCCATAAAGCTGGAACACCTCTCCGTCCTATTTTAGCTT
>JAJOZX010001981.1:385000-410000 GCA_023014485.1 Bathynomus jamesi | reverse complement strand
ACATAGGGAAAGCCCAGGTTTTAAGTTTAGTATCTATCGGAAAACAACAAACAATTTGTCCTACGTACACTTTTACTCGGGACATGACACCCCCACTAAGAAGGCCATTTTTTCATCAATGTTTCTCCGCACCCTTAGGATCGCCAGTCCGGAATACATCGATGCCGAATTGGAAAAAATCAACGGTATTGGAAGTGATTTGTGTTATCCATCTGCGTTTATGGAATCTTGTCTCAACAAGGCAAAACGAACTTTCTATCGTGTCAATATTAACACTCGTACTTTGTCAAAAAATATTTTAGTACTTCCATTTTTCCGGGCTTTTTAGGCATTGCTAATGTACTTAAACTTTTGGATATTAATGTAGTATTTTCATATAACAATATGTGAAAAATATCATAGTAAAAAATAGCCCTACCAATAATTCAGGCATTATCTATAAAATTGGTTGTAAACAATGTGATTCCTTTTACATAGGTCAGACGGGAAAGGATTTGCACACACGTATAAAACAGCATCAATATTCCGTTAGAACAGGACAGTTGTCCAGTGCCCTTTTGTCCATTTGTCAGAGTTAGCCCACTGTATTGATTGGAATAATGCTTCAGTTTTATTCCATTCTAGCAACATTGTTAATAGAAATATTCTTGAGTCTGCCATTATCCAACTTTCAAATAACTTCAACATAAGCAAAGGTCTTTTTCAACTCGATCCTGTTATTTTGAATTCCTTCCAAACAGATTTAGATAAGAAAGGTAGAACACTAAATCTTTGGTAAACTTGTCTGCTACTTTATTAACTTTTAATTTGCATTTTATTTTTATATATATCGAAACCTGACCATAGGCAGAGTGTTAAAACCCGGGCAGTATTCCAATATAAATTTGTATTTTTATAATCCATTTGATCTTGTGCTAAAAATCGATATTATTCCTTACAAATCTGTACGCCTCACGGATAATCCTTTAATTTTTAATTTTTAATTTTATTTTTACTTCTCTGTTTATTGCATATAATATTATATATATATATATATATATATATATATATATAATATATATATATATGTGTGTGTGTGTTATATATAGATATGTATGTATATATATGTGTGTGTGTGGTGTATGTATGTATGTATGTATGTTATTTATTTTTTTTTTTTTTCTTTCTGTAACCTACATATATATAGGCTGTTACCCTTTTATGTACTTCAGTGTTCCTGAGGATGTCATTAGACGAAAGCGCTTGAGCACCATTTTGTGTTTCCTTTCTTTCGTGGTTTTATTCATCATATATATATATATATATATATATATATATATATATATATATATAATATATATATATATATATATATAACAAAGAGGAACACTAGAGAACTAAAGAACATTTTTCATACTTAAATTCATACCAACGTTTTGTGAGAGGGTGTGGGAAGTTCTAGTTTAATTAGGATGGAAACAAACTGCCTTACCTTCTTGATTTTACTCAAGAATTGGGTTAAAGGTGTTAATTTCAAAGTTTTAACCCTTTTACGACGAGTATGTTTCCTTAAACTAATATATATATATATATATACACCTTATGAACCTTATGTTGTTTCGTGCGTTGGTCTCTCTTCACACGGAGGTCAAGTTGGTGGCCCCGCCTCTAGGTCTGGCTTGGTGGAGGAGCGAGTTGCTTTCTTGCGCTCTCCACCGTACATAGCTAGGCACGCCCGGCTCATCTGGTACCGTCCTGAGCCAGGCATCCAGTCTTCTCTTGAAGACTTCAACTTTGACCCCCGTTACGTTTCTGAGGTCCTTTGGAAGCTGGTTGAAAAGTCTTGGCCCCCTGACAACCACGCTGTTTTCCTTCAGAGTTGAGGAGGTCCCTTGTCGGGCCTTTAATTTGGGAACTACACATTCTGCCTTTCCTATTTTCCAGTGTTGTTTGAATGGTAATTGGGTTTATTTTTAGGTTTGGTACCAGTTTTTCGATCATTTTCCATATGTAGATTATGGTGTACCTCTCTCTTCTTCTTTCCAGGGAGTACAGATTTAGTTTACGTAGTCATTCCCAGTAGTTGAGTTCTTTGCAGCCATCAATCTTGGCTGTGAAATTCCTTTGCGTTTTTTCTAGTTTATTAGTTTCTTCCTTTTTATATGGGGACGTCAAAACTGAGCAGTATTCAAGTTTGGGTATAATCAGTGTTTTTAGCATTGGAATCATTACTGTCCTGTCCCTTCTCTTGAACGTTCTTAGTACCTGTCCGGCGACTCTTTTTGCTTTATTTATCGCTACCTGATTTTGTGTTTCGAATTTCGCATCATCTGTCATTATTATATATATCTCTCTCTCTCTCTCTCTCTCTCTCTCTCTCTCTCATATATATATATTAGGGTGTTTCATAAATTAAAAGTTTGGAAAATCTTTAATCCACATGGATCCCCTTGTTCCATTTGCTGAGGAGACTGATAAACCGAAGTATTAATTCAATAGTTTAAAGTTTACGGGTCCCCAGTTTGATGCTCTGGCAGATCATAAACGGAAAAAATTAAACAAAAATCTGTCAATGAATTTTTATTCAACAAACGAGTACCATTTCACTACACATTTTCACAAAGATACAAAAAACATAACCACTTCTTGCGAATCATTTGTCCATGAAATCCTTCTTGGTTTTATTCGGGTATTTCGCCCTATGCTGCATCACAGTTTTGAGCAAATACTGCTTCTGCTCTTCGTTCTTCGTCAGAGAACAGTTGAACTCTTTGGTGAGCGCGATGGCTCTTTCGGCCCGATCGTTGACGACAGAGATTTTGTTAACAGTTGCCGCTGCTTGCTTGAAGCCCTCTACTTGAAGCCCTCTACTTCAGTCCACTCGGCAACTGGCTTTTTCAAGAATTCTGTGTCTAAGTCGAATGCATGGAAGAAAGCCATCGTCTTTCCTGTCACGAACTCCGCCAGGTGTTTCGAGGCAATATTCCTGACGTTCTTCCCTTGGGGTCGCTTGAGTTCCTTTTTCGATGCGGGCTTACCCAAACTGACGACCATCTGAGCCTTTTCTTCATCTGCCACATCTGCGTCGAAGAACGCCATGGCAATAAGAGTCTCAGAGATGTACCATAGGTGTCGAGACATGGCTTCTTGCGCAGCGTTAACACACGAATATCCCGACATGGCAAAGGCTTCCGCGTCACGCAGAAATTCCAGATCAACTGCGGCAGCCTTGCTTGAGGTTGCATCACGAGTCCAACCTTGGATGTAGACGAGGGACACGAAGAGACCTACGGCTGTCAGAGCTTCCAACTCGTGACTCGACATCTTGAACTGCTTCTTCAGTAGAATTACTTTCAAGGAGTAGATGGCTATCGCCATCCATCGAGCGTGATGGTAAGCGCCAGGGGCTCTGAGAGGGAAATCCACCACTTTTGCTTCTCCCAGGAAGATGAGAACCAACTGTAGCAGTTCCTTGTAGTCATCGCGCTGATGCGACGTGCTCACCATCCCTCTCACCAGCAGGACTGACTTCTCCCTCAGTTCCCTCATAGAGTCATTGACTTGAGCAAAATCGTACGGCCGCACGTCCAACCGGTCGATGAACTTCCATTGTGCCTGAAACCTCTTGAAAACGGGTATATCGGGGCCACTTGAAGGGCCGTATGCACGCTTGAAGACGGAGCTGAGGATGACTTCATAGATGTGATGCCGACAGGGGAAGTACATGAGTTCTCTGCCAAGACCTTTCTCAATCAGGACGCAGGCCCCGATATGAATCCCGGTGTTCGACGCTGTCGTGTCGAAAGACAGTCCCCGCACGCGCTCTTCCATCCTGTGTTCCTTGACCAAATCCAAGCAAACTCGCGCTATCTTCTCGCCGGTTCCGGACGTCACCTTAGGAACGCCGAGCAACTTCTCCTTGCCGTCGCCAGAGACGAGGACGGCGATCCGGTCAACGCTCTCCTTCCATTGCTCATTGTCAGGTCGGAGCTTACCGTCCCAATGCAAGACAAGAGGCTGACCAGGACAAAATTCGTCGGATTGATAACTTTCAGCAGCCACCTTCCTGAGAGCCTTGCGTGTGCGGTACATGGTACTGGCAGAAATGGACAGTTCATCCAAGTCAAAACCTAGTGATTTAGCCGCTGCAGCGTACGACATAGCTGAATCGCGGTACGAAATATTCAGCCGATCGTAGGTAGTCGTCACATCCTGTGAGATCAGATTCCTGCGTCGCTTCTTGGTATTTCCCTTGGAGGAGGATGGAAAAACTTCCACGGTTGGTCAACGACATCTGAGTCAGTCTCTGACGAAGTTGAAATCACTAAAGCCCCCGTATCTTCTGCAGCTCCTTGTTCCTTCCTGGCCTTCTCCTGTTGTTCCTTAATCTTGTCCAGCCTCTTCCTTTTCCTAATCTCCTTATAGTGAAGCTTCATGTCAACAGGGCCCATGCTGCAGGAATTTGGATCTTCACGCTGCATGTCGAGAAAGTGGATGTCCTCCTGATTCTTCATCATTTCCTTAGCCTGTGAATGAGCAATGTCCATGATCTCCTTCGCTATTGCCTCCTTGAACATCGCCTCCTTCACTCGAAAGGACTCTGCTTTATGTGACTTGTGCTTCACAAGCCGGTCGTATTCCTTGAGAAGGGATTCCATCTTCCTCAAGGCCGAATCTCGACGCATCATGGGATTCTCGCTCTCTCCCAAAATATGAGACAGGCATCCAGGCACAGGTTCAGGCATTTAGTACGTCCAAATTTTTGCTCCTTTTGGTGGTAAAAGTACTTTTTGAGTACTTGCAACTGAGTTGGAAGGCCACTTGATGTGATGTTCGCATCCGTCTGGCCAATAAGAAACACTTCTGTTTTCGCCCTGGTAGACACCTGGAAAACAAACTAAATAATTCCACAGAAATAATTTCACATCGTAATTAATTTCATTAATTAAATAAAGAAAAGCAGTAACTGGGACTCGAACCAGTATCATAGCCGTTTGGCGGCATCGCTCAAGTCGGCGTACACAGCACGCTATCCACTACACCATCTAGGGAGTGGATAGCGTGCTGTGTACGCCGACTTGAGCGATGCCGCCAAACGGCTATGACACTGGTTCGAGTCCCAATTACTGCTTTTCTTTATTTATAAAACTGATACGTGTACACTACGTTCTCTTGACAATTCATTAATTAAATAAATTTCAATACCGCAGTAAAATTACATTAATTAGTATCATAAATAATTACCAGCTTAGTTGTTCAATATGCAACAGACTAATTAATTTCATGTAATATTATTAATAAATATCACTACCACAGTAAAATGACAGAAATTAAATAATAATAAATTTCAATACCACAGTAAAATGAGATAATTAGTAGCATATATAATTACCTCCATAGTTGTCCAATAGGCTATACAACACGAACCGCTCAAGTGACGAAGAAAACCGTCTTCACTGCAGGCAGGCGAGAAATGAACTGACAAAAAGTCGTCAAAGTTGGGGACCTCTAAATGCAGCGCGATCTGGTTCAAACTTGCACAAACGTTTTCTTGTTCTTTAGAATACGGAGAAACGTGTGGATTAAAACTCCAAGCTCATTTTTATTTTACCCTATAGGTATGAAACACCCTAATATATATATATATATGTATATGTTCCGTGCGATGATTCCTCATTTCACGAAGGTCAAGCTTGTTGACACTCCTCTCGAGTTGGCCTGGTAAAGTAGAGCGTTGGTTTCTTGTACTCTCTACCTCACATAGCCAGGACCGCCCGGCTCATCGGGCTCATAACAATATGAGCCAGGCGTCTAATCTTCTTTTGAAGATGTCCACCGCAACACCACTCATGTTCCTTAGTTCTTTGGCAGCTGATTAAGCAGTTTTGGTGCTCTCACAAAAAAAACTATTTTCTTTCAGGATTAAGGATGTTCCCTGTCTACTAGTGTCTAGCCTTTAATTTGGGAACACGACACAATCTTCCTTTTCTACTTTCCACCATTGTTTTAGGAGTTACAGGGTTCAGAGGAAGATTAGGGACTAGTTTCTCAATTATTTTCCGAGTGTAAATGATGGTGTATCTCTCTCCTCCTTTCCAGTGAATATAAGTTTAATTCGCGTAACCTTTCCCAGTAATTTAGTTCTTTGCACCCCTTGATCTTGGCTGTGAAGCTTCTCTGAATCCCTTCTAGCTGACTAGTGTCTTCTTGGGTATGATCAGTGTTTATACTGGAGGAATCACTATATTCCTATCCCTTCGTTTAAAGGTTCTCAGTATCTGCCCAGTTATTCTCTTTGCTCTGTTTACTGCTATCTTATTTTGTGTTTCAAATTTCGCATCATCTGTCATTACAACCTCTAAATCTTTTGCTCTAGAATTTCTCTGAATTTCCTGTCCATTTGAGGTATAATATTCGATGGATTTTAGGTCCTCCCTTTTACCGTACCGTACCAGTTGAATTTTCTCAGTGTTAAAATTTCATATTGTTGTCTTCCGACCACTTGTAGATTTCTTATTTCGCTTGTGGGTTTCTTATTTTTCTACTGATCTTTGTGTCATCGGCAGAGGATGTTACTGTGCTGACTCTGGTAACGTCCTCATCTATGTCAGCATAATTATGAAGAGTAATTAACCTAATACTGTTCCTTGTGGTTCTAAGCTGAGGACCTCTGATTTTGATGAAGGTATTCCTTGAACTGTAACGACTTGCCGCCTCTCACTAAGAAAATTATATATCCATTTCCCTACTTTTCCTGTTATTCCTATATATTTCAGATTATGTATTATGATTCCATGGTCAGACTTGTGGAACGCTTTGGCAAATGTCTCAATAATGTAGTGTTTCATTAGTTGTGATGGACATGATCTGCTTGACCGGAATTCATGTTGGTTATCATTTAACTTTTTCTGAGTTTCCAAAAAGTCATAGATTTTCTGTCTAACTATTCTTTCAAATATTTTAGTGAGATTGAGATGAGATGTAAGCGACACTGGCCTATAGTTTTTGGCCTCGGCTCGATCTCCTTCTTTATACGAGGGGCGGTCAGAAAATAAGTTTACACGGGTATAATTTCGTAACTAAAGAACCTACACTGGTTATGTTTGTATCAGGTGAATTCATTAATCATTGTTGGCAACACTGCATGTCGATTCGGCTGCCGTCTACCGTACATTGGTTATATGAATCGGTTGAACATGGCGGCTCGACTGGAACAGTGCCCTGCTCTACGGGGCAGTCCAGGACGTTTATGTTTAATGGCCGCTCGTAAACGTTCCAGTGTTGAACAGTATGCAGCTGCATTGATTGTTATGCCTTTTTGCATGAAGTCTACGAGCAAAACGCCTTTGTGATCCCAAAACACGTTAACCATCACTTTGCCAGCGGACCTCACCATCTTGAACTTCTTTAGTCGCTGGGACCCAGGGTGTTTCCATTCCACGCTGGCACGTTTTGTTTCCGGAGTACGGTGATGAACACACGTCTCGTCTCCTGTGACAATGCGCTCGAGAAATTCTTGACCACTGACAGACTCGGAATATCGTTGCAGAAATGACAGGGCACTGTTCCAGTCGAGCCGCCATGTTCAATTGACTCATATAACCAATGTACGGTAGATGGCAGCCGAATCGACGTGCAGTGTTGCCAACAATGATTAACGAATTCACCTGATACAAACATAATCAATGTAGGTCCTTTAGTTACAAAATTATACGCTGTGTAAACTTATTTTCTGACCGCCCCTCGTATATTGGGACTATGCTCGCTCTCTTTAGGATGCCCGGTATTTCTCCCGTGTCTAGTGATCGTCTCCATATCCAATATAGGGGCTCAGCGGTATATATATATATATATATATATATATCCCACCTTTTTGCATTTTAGAAATGGAAAATTAAAATCTCCGCAGAGTATTATATTAGGGGATGGGGAGTTTAAGGACTTTATTGGATTTCTGATATCATCAATGGCATCCGAGAATTTTGCAGTTGGAATGTTGGCGATCTGTAGATGACGATAAGTACTACGTTTAGTTTTTCTGTTTTAACTGCTGAAAATTCCTCGAAGCTGTTTAATTTACTAATTATCGTCTCTGCGAAATGACTCTCACGTATGAATATAGCACAACCACCTTCACCTCTTGTTGTTCTATCAGCTTGTAGTATGTTGTAACCATCGATATGTATTTCTTTCTTATTATTCTCAGTTCTCACAGTCTCTTTGGCAATCTTTAATATGTGTTTCTGCGAAGCACACGATTCAGCCCTTGTTTCATCCATAAATCTTTTCGGGTATGAAACTTTGTTTAGCGAGTGCTTCGATTTTAGCCCTTGAATATATTCTCCGAGACTGCATATATACTGTATTTTATATATATATATATATGATGAATAAAACCACGAAGGAAAGGAAACACAAAATGGTGCTCAAGCGCTTTCGTCTAATGACATCCTCAGGAACACTGAAGTACATAAAAGGGTTACAGCCTATATATAGGTTACAGAAAAAAAAAAAAAAAAAAAAATTATATATATATATATATACACATACATATATATATATATATACATACATACATATCTATATATATATATATATATATATATATATATATATATATATACTGTATATATGCAATAAACGGAGAAGTAAAAATAAAAATTAAAAATTAAAGGATTATCAGAGAGGCATACAGATTTGTAAGGAAAAAATATCGATTTTTAGCACAAGATCAAATGAATTATAAAAATACAAATTTATACTGGAAATCTGCCCGGGTTTTAACACTGCCTTTTTTGGTTAAGTTTCGATGTATATAAAATAAAATGAAAATTTAAAGTTAATAAAGTAGCATACAAGTTTACCAAAGATTTAGCGTTCTACCCTTCTTATCTAAATCTGTTTTGAAGGAATTCAAAACAATCTGTTTTGAAGGAATTCAAAACAACAGGATCGAGTTGAAAAAGACCTTTGCTTATGTTGAAGTTATTTGAAAGTTGGATAATGGCAGACTCAAGAATATTTCTATTAACAATGTTGCTAGAGTGGAATAAAACTGAAGCATTATTCCAATCAATACAGTGGGATAACTCTGACAAATGGACAAAAAGGGAACTGTCCTGTTCTAACGGAATATTGATGCTGTTTTATACGTGTGTGCAAATCCTTTCCCGTCTGACCTATGTAAAAGGAAGCACAGTGTTTACACCCAATTTTATAGATAATGCCTGAATTATTGGTAGGGCTATTTTTTACTATGATATTTTTCACAATATTGTTATATGAAAATACTACATTAATATCCAAAAGTTTAAGTACATTAGCAATGCCTAAAAAGCCCGGGGAAAATGGAAGTACTAAAATATTTTTTGGCAAAGTACGAGTGTTATTATTGACACGATAGCAACATTGTTAATAGAAATATTCTTGAGTCTGCCATTATCCAACTTTCAAATAACTTCAACATAAGCAAAGGTCTTTTTCAACTCGATCCTGTTGTTTTGAATTCCTTCAAAACAGATTTAGATAAGAAGGGTAGAACGCTAAATCTTTGGTAAACTTGTATGCTACTTTATTAACTTTTAATCTTCATTTTATTTTTATATACATCGAAACTTAACCAAAAAAGGCAGTGTTAAAACCCGGGCAGATTTCCAGTATAAATTTGTATTTTTATAATTCATTTGATCTTGTGCTAAAAATCGATTTTTTCCTTACAAATCTGTATGCCTCTCTGATAATCCTTTAATTTTTAATTTTTATTTTTACTTCTCCGTTTATTGCATATATATATATATATATATATATAACCTTACCTTATGAACCTTATGTTGTTTCGTGTGTTGGTCTCTCTTCACACGGAGGTCAAGCTGGTGGCCCCGCCTCTAGGTCTGGCCTGGTGGAGGAGCGAGTTACTTTCTTGCGCTCTCCACCGTACATAGCCAGGCACGCCCGGCTCATCTGGTACTGTCCTGAGCCAGGCATCCAGTCTTTTCTTGAAGACTTCAACTTTGACCCCCGTTACGTTTCTGAGGTCCTTAGGAAGCTGGTTGAAAAGTCTTGGCCCCCTGACAACCAAGCTATTTTCCTTCAGGGTTGAGGAGGTCCCTTGTCGTGCTTTTAATTTGGGAACACTACACATTCTGCCTTTCCTATTTTCCAGTGTTGTTTGAATGGTAATTGGGTTTAGTTTTAGGTTTGGTACCAGTTTTTCGATCATTTTCCATATGTAGATTATGATGTACCTCTCTCTTCTTCTTTCCAGTGAGTACAGATTTAGTTTACGTAGTCTTTCCCAGTAGTTGAGTTCTTTGCAGCCATCAATCTTTATTTATATATATACACATTCAACTGCAAAGAACACGCAGTATAAATAACGTAAAGAACGACGCTTGTATAGGAGATATTCCGCGCTGTAACCCTTTTATGTACTTCAGTGTTCCTGAGGATGTCATTAGACGAAAGCGCTTGAGCACCATTTTGTGTTTCCTTTCCTTCGTGGTTTTATTCATCATAAATATTTTTCACGTGTTACTTTCGTGAAATAATTTTCATATATATATATATATATATATATATATATATATAAACTTGATATCATATATTATTATTAGCCCATCGGTAAATTTCTAGATTGAAAGTCGCCCTCGACACTGAAAAGTGTGCCCACCACTGTTCTATAGGCTATTGAATAGCCACTATTCCTATGTTATATAATTTCATACAGATGTAATTTGAGTGTGTTCGCGTGTTTGTCTTAACATTACTTATAAATTCTTGGCGGACGAGTATAAACTGTTTGCGTATTTACAATTTAAGAACAGTGAAGAGTGATTTAAAATGTGGGACGTGTTGCAGTGTAAAATACATAAAAATGTTGAAAAATATGGTATTCAATCTATCATATTTGGCGTGAGTGTTGTAGGTCTATAATTAGGACAACCTAGCGTAATTTAGGCCTAGGTACCCAATTAGTCAAACGCTTACAGGATTATTTCGGCCTTAATTAATAATGTATTAAATATTGAAATACACTTAATACTTTCCTAAGAACTAGACAAAGTTAAGAATAGTAATGGGAAGCACTACGCACAGCGCAGAGAAACTAGCGTGTAGGCCTAGGTAGGCTTTTGAATACTTGGGTATCTGGGCCTACACTGCTAAGGTGTTGTAGTATATAATTACATATAAGTTTGAAGCATTTCTAGAAGAGGTAACTCGTGTATACACTCGATCCGTAGAATGTAAGAACAGTTGGTATTAGGTCAAAACAGCTTAGTAATGAGAATGTGCGATTTGGGACTTTTCATTTCGATTCGATTTTCGAATCGATTTTCGATTCGATTCGGTCGATTCTCAGTTCTTTTTGTTTCATCAATAAAACCCCGCAAACCCTGAATCGAAATTCTCGATTCACTGCGCGCTGATTCGGGTTGGGTTTAGATTCTTTTGCCGAATCAACTCGAATCGAGTTTTTCGATTCCCCGCACACTCTTGCTTAGTAATAGGCAGAGTTGGGAACGTTACTTTCTATAAGTAACGGCGTTACCGCTACCGTTACAGTAATAAAAAAGTAACGTCGTTACCGCTTCAGTTACTTCTATGAAAAAGTCACGCGTTACCGTTACCGCTACAGTTACTGTTAAGAAAAGACTAGAGTAAAAAGCCTTAATAATACCAAATTATACTCTATATGACAAAAAAATCAAAACATAAACTCAAATAAAAAATGGCCTGTCTAAAAAAAACTAATCTTGCAGATTTTTTAGGAGCGTGTTGTTCGATTTCAGGAACACTAATTTTTAAAAATTGGCATCTGATAAGCTCCTCGTTTGGAGCAGCTAACAGCTAATTAACAGCTAATAAATGATACGAGTCAAATGATCAGTTTGAAAGCAACGAGTAGCGAGTAACGATTGAAATCGCTCTAAAAAGTAGTCACCATTTTCGTTACAACATCTCAAGTAACGGCGTTACCGCTACAGCTACTAAAAACGTAATATCGTTACGTAACGGCGTTACTAATAACGCTGTTACTCCCAACACTGGTAATAGGTTAGGTTTTGGATTATGGGCTCTGTCTCGTAGCTGTGTCTGGATTCTAAAATAAGGTTTGAGTAAAATTTTAATCCAGACACAGCTCCGACACACATTTTCAAATCAGCGGACATCATAGTGACGTCATGTTAACGTCTCCATGGCGTTCGCTGATTTGAAAATGCGTGTGTTGCTTAAGGTCTTTCGGGAACGGTGTCTGGATTGTAAAGTTTTACCAAAATCGAAATTAATTCTTTTGTTCAGCAACTATTTAGAAATTTTCAGTCATTGAAGATATTAAAATTTCGGACCTTTCCATTCTATGGCATACCCGTAGCCACGTTGAGGCAGACGAGGCGGCCGCCTCGTCTGGCTTAACGGACATTTTGGATCAATGAGGAAATTGAATTTCAAAGGAAATCTGAGGAAATTGACAGAAATAGGATTTTACCTGTCTCGTACAAATTATATTATTAATTATTATTAATTTAATAATAAATAATTATAATTAATAAAATTATATATAAAATAATTAACCCTTTCACTCATTGGGTAGACAATTGTATAGCTGAAAAATAAACCATATTGATTCTTATATAACTACACATAAAGGTAAATTTCTTTTTTACCCTATATCATAATTCGTGAGCGAAAGGGTTAATGGCCTTCAGTCATCAGTCAAGTAGCAAATGATAAGAACTGGTTTCTGATCATATCAATGTAATGCACTCAAACCACAAATAACATGAATAAAAACATAGAGTAGCAACATTTAAGTGAAGTTATTATTGTCCAATTCACTCTCAGTTACCATACGTTCAAAGTGCATGATTTTGTGCTAGGATTAAAAAACATCTGAAGGAGTATGCCCCCGGACCCCCAAGTAGGGCTATTTTCGCCTCGTCTGTTTTTAAAACTGGCTACGGCCTTGTATGGGCACCATTGAAATGAGAGAAATTAATATTTTTTAAACTTATTTCAACTTTTTATTATAATGAGTACATTTTGAATAGGAGAAATTTAATTTATTTAATTTAACAGCTAGGAACATAAATAAAAACAAAAAATATTTTGTCGTTTCTTCAAAAATTTGACGATTTATTACATTATCATTATTATTGGTCATATCTAACCTAACTTGACCTAACCTAAACCAAACCTAACCTAACTTAACCTACCCTAACTTATCCTAACCTGACCTAACCTAACCTCATTGGTGCCCATAGAACGGAAAAGACCCAAAATTTCAATCATTGCATGACCACACTTTTAATCAAGTTGATCTAATATATTAGATCCTACGACGGCACCTGTATGATTAAAAAATTTAAAATTTTGATTTAACATTTGGGTTCAGCGTACACAGACAAAACTTGAAAACGCCAAAAATCCACCATGTTTTGAAAATCTTGGTAGATTAATTCGAACTAACCAACCACCAATTTTAAGTGTTCTGAAAGTTATTGTAACTTAATATATTAGAATTTGTATATCTTAACTTTACTATACAGTACTTTGTCATTTTTTGTTTTTTTTGTTTTTTAATCTTGAATAATTTGAATGCGTTTATTTCAAAATGTTGGTGTGAGTTAAAGTATGAAGAATGTTCATTATTTTCATTTCTTTGGTGTTCCAGTGTTTGTTATATACAAGCCGCGCCTTCGGCTCCCACTTCGTGATCTTTAACGCCGCTCATCTTCATAGATCCAACCCTAACGGCCGATTGAGCGAGAGACATTAGATCCACTCACTTTACGCGAGTCAGCCAATCATAACAGACGACTGAGCGAAAGAGACATTTGTTACTCCGCTCAACTCCACTTGGTTAGCTTCCGCCCGAATTGTTCATTCTGACGAAGGTCACGCTTTTCACTCCACGTTAGACCTACAGTTTAACGTGGAATCCGAACCACGCCCCACCAGCAGGCCAGCGTCTTAACCACTAGGCCACCCAGGGTATCCATTTATCTAGCAACCACTTTCTTTATTGTGTGAAAGGATGAACAGCTCGGTTTTGCTGTGCGCCGGCTGCCGTCACCAGGTCTCGAACCCGGGGCCGATGGTTTCGTAGTCAGCGACGTTAACCACTATATATATATATATATATATATATATATATATATATATATATATATATATATGGTGCAGAGGAGATGTTTATCCAAAAATTACTTTTGCAAAAGGAGTGGTTTATCACGCCATCGCAAGATAAAAATAATATAAAAATAAATGCTGTGTTTTTACCGCCATATTTTGCAGTGTGTGTGTGTGTGTGTGTACACGCATCTGAGCATAAGTGAAGTTGATCTTGTGATAATTTGCAGATGTAGAGGGGTAACTTTTTGTGAGGTAACACGTTTGGTACCTCGGAACATTATCTTGATTGTCGGAAAAAGGACGTGTTAGCTCTGATTAGATTAGGTTACTCGAGTAGTTCAATTAAAGTTAATTTAGGTTGGTACTACCTCATTATTTAAGAACCGAACAGAAAACACCCATTCCCCACTTACCTCTGGAGCACTATTACTCGCCCCCTCGGTTCAATGATACTAAGGTTAGGTTAAATTAAATTGAGTTGAGTTAATTAGCTTTTTAGATATACTAGCTAAAGTGAGCCCTTCGGGGCCCATTTTGCTAGAAACAGAACGTAGCCATAAAAATCTAAAGCTTCACAAATCTTGATACAATATGGTTTTGGTGTGAAGCTTAAGATTTTCATTGCTTCGTTCTTTTCTATAGTTTTATTGCCCGAATAAATGAAAAGAAAGTAGCAATGAAAATCTTAACGCGAAAGAGTAAAAAGTTGAAAGAAAGCAAAGCGCATTTATTTCTACGTTCAGAATCACTTAATAGTGAATACATGGTGTCTACAGACAGACAGGACTGGCTTTTTATCTGTCTATAAATAAAAAAAACTTTACGCGGTTTTACGCGGATTTGAGTGAAGTAACACATATCTCTTTCGCTCAGTCGCCTGTTATGATTGGCTGCCTCGCGTAAAGTAGGTGGAGCTAATGTCACTTGCTCACTCGCCCGTTAGGGTCGGATCTATCAAGATGAGCGGTGTTGAAGATCACGAAGTGATCACAAGCCCTACCCACAGTGTAGGAAGCCGAAGGCGTGGCTTGCGCCTTGTAGTATAGATGAATATTGATTGGAAGAAGTTCGTACCTCGCTTATGCGGAGATTAAGTTAGATTAGGTGAGGTTAGCGTAGGTTAGGTTAAGTTTAGTTAGTTTATTAGTGTCGATACATTTTTCCGTCGACGAAATGGATATATTAAGTTCACGGAGACCTGATTATAGTAGGTTAGGCGGTCGTTTTACATTCTGTCAACAAGTATATCGTGGGTTGGGTTAGTTTAATTTAGTTTTTTTTTGTGTCGACGTTATAGTCTTGTCGATCCGATGGGTATTCGTCCGTTGTTACTGCTGCAGAGTTTCCATAGTGGTATAAACACAGACCATCGCAACGTCTGGTACTACGGTGGCTCAGATGAATAATAATTAATCATACCAAAAATTGAACCCCATTTAAATGACGCCATCTTCATCGTGTAAAAACGTGACTAAACTTGTTAAAGGCATGATCAGGCTTATTCATAACTTGTCATATCAGTTTCTTTACTGAAGGGTTAGGTACACCTTACAAGGATATATATATATATATATATATATATATATATATATATATATATATATATAATAACTTACCTTAAAGATTGGAAAGGGGATGGGTAGAATTGCTTTGCAAATTCCCCCCTTCCCAACTCCCAAGTCTAAACTTTCAACGTTGATGAAAGATGAAAAGGAATAAGAAATTTAATATCTATGGCTAATACAATTCTGAACCGAGTTCTTTAATATAAACGTGTTGAATTTTTTATATTTTATTTATTTATTCACTTGCTACGTTATATATTATTTTAACATTACTAAACATCATACATGGATGGTTTAATGTACTATAAATATATACTTATGAGAGAGAGAGAGAGACTATTTGCATGAGGTGATCTATAATTTATTTCCCACTTAAAAACCACTTCATATTTTCACCCTAAGCCTCGCTAAGACTACATTGTTATGCGTATCAATATATGGATTTAGCTCTGTTGGTTGTTATTTTGCGAGTGAATTAGACTTTTATTACGTAAGGACCATGAAATATGCACATTGGTTGGTTGGTCATTCGCAAAGAAACCAATACCCGGTAAAAGATGAAGAATAACAAAACTAAAAAAAATTGGTTTTGTAAAGTCTTCGCCGAAAGAATTCTTAATTGATCGCCATAAAACCGAGAAATAAAAAAGCGAGAAACGATATTAAATTATATTAACTCATTAGTGCCCATTGGTAGAATTTCCTACCGCCAAAATTGTTTGTCATTATTGCGTCACTTTTTCTCGTAATCGCGTGATCTTCGGTACGAGTCATTGATATGACGCGATCTAAAATATTGCGTCATATCAATGACTCGTACCGAAGATGCAAAGTGATGCAATAATTTCAAACAATTTTGTCGGTAGGAAATCCTACCAATGGGCATTAATGGGTTAACATTTATTAAAGAAAATAGTTTGACCCGTCTCTCATTAAAGGAATTTAATCCTATAACTTCAGTTGTTTGGGTAACGACTAATTGTTTTTCTTAAGTTTCTCGTGTAACGATTAAATTGATTTGGAAGGTGTACTGTCTAAATGACGAGAAGCGGAAAGCATTTACGATGCACAGTCGGAGAAATAGGGAGCGGGGTTGGGGGTGACGAGCCCGCTGCACGTAATGTTTTTGACTCGACCCAGTTCTCCTTTCGAGGGATTTAGTTTTTGCGGTTGGTAGCATTATCGCTTGTCTCAGCGCCCCCTAGTGGGCGAAACAACAACCAGCCAACTTGCATTGCGCATATACATTTTATGTTATGTTATTTTATGTTGTGGTTCAGCCGAAACGAACTGTTTATAAACGGAAAATCTGAGTTAAAAATTCATTTATACATAAATGTAATTTTCGGTTTAATAACTGTTTTGAAAGTCAGAAACTAGCACAGCGCTCAGCCCAACTAATGTGTCCTAATGCTTCCTATAGAGCCATTATTTTACTATGCACACCTTCCAAAGTAACAGAAAGACTAATCTTACAAATCACCAACCCACACATACCACTATCGCCTACTCAACGTGGATTCAGACCTCACCACTCAACCACGACATTACTCACTAACCTCACGCAGCACGTCATGGATGGCATCAACTCCAGACGACCAGCTCAACGTACACTATTAGCAACAATAGACATTAGTAAAGCATTTGATGCTATCCCACGCTTCCCTCTCATAAACAAAATACTCAACACAAACATGCACAATAACACCAAAAGGTGGCTGAGCAACTATCTTTCAGGAAGATACTCGCATGTCACATTTAATGGCAAGTCATCCAAAAACAAGCTTTTTTAGAACGGGGTCCCTCAAGGCTCTGTTCTCTCACCAACACTGTTCAACTTATACATGCATGACATTCCAGCACCCATGGATAACAAGCTTACCTTATCATCATATGCGGATGACATCACTCTAACATCCACCCGCAACAACATCGACACCGCTACAAATAACCTACAAACATACATAAACAGTATACAAGACTGGCTCACACACAATAGACTCAAAGTAGCGCTCACAAAATCAACCATCACCTTGCTTACAAGCAACACAAAAGAACACCAGATAACTCCACAGCTTAAACTAAACAACACCAACATTCCATACACTCACAGGACCAAAATACTTGGGGTCACGTACAACACATCATTATCTTTTGCAAACCACATTCAGGACATTAAATACAAATGTACGTCAAGACTTAACACGCTTAGGGTACTAACAGGCACAAACTTTGGACAGCAGCAGGAAACAACATCACTCATATACAAACAATATATTCGCTCAGTTATGGACTATGCTAGCCCATGCTGGGCACCCATTATCTCAAACACGCACATAAACACCTTACAGACAGTACAAAACAACGCACTTCGTATCATTACAGGATGCACTCAAACAACACCAATAGAACACCTGCACACAGAAACAAAAATACTGAAAGTTAGGAAATATTTAGACACGAGGGGAACACAATTCATGGCAGCAGCGACAACTAACCCACAACACCCTTGCCACTACATGTACAATGATGCACCGACACCTCGCACCATTAAGGTAACACCAGAGAGACATTATAACCAAATACTCCATTCCATACCACGTCCCACAGACATCACACAGTGCATAAACACATACACACACACCTAACCCACAAAGCACTGACACGACTCGGTCCGAATGCGGTCCTAGGTGCGAAGCCACCACCCATTAACAGGTCAGAGATCAGCCTGAGCAGATCGGATCGAGTTAACTTAGCACGAATCCGATGTGGACATCACCCCAACTTACAGACATATAAACACAGACTAGACAACGCCACAGACGACACCCGCCACCTGTGCAGGACACACCACAAACAATTGAACACATTATGACACTGTACCGCTCTAGCACAACAACGAACACAACACAACATCACTAGTGCGCTGAACCTCTGGTCCACTCCGGAGAGGGCGATCGGTTACCTGCGTGCCGCCGGCTTGCTTGATCAGGGTGGGCTGATCGGCTAAACAGCAACTACAACAACTAATAGTTATGTCCTATTGCTCTAACTTCCTATATTTTTATTACCAGCATCATCGGGGGTTCGAAATCCCGACTTCAGTGTTTGCAGTTCGATCGTAGGGAAACGGTGTTACCCATTGAGATACAAACGTTGTCGATTTTCAGTTTAGATTTTTTAATGTAGTGTGGTTTATATATATATATATCAACGGAGGGAACCTACAGCTTAACGTAGGCTCCAATCCATCTTCGGGTCGGTACGCCATCTGGATGCAGAGGACGGTCTCCCATCCAATTGCTACCCAGATCCAACGTCGCTTAACTTCGCTGATCTAACGGGAAGCAAGTGTTGCGATGTGGCCATGATGTAACCTTTTTATTTGTATATGGTGAAAAGTCATCATTTGTTTTCCAAATGATAACTGAGTAAAATTAAATATTGCTTCTTGATCTCAGAAAGTATGATGTGACCTCTTTTCCAGGTGGTGCCCTCAGAAGATGGTATTTCAATGTCCTCCGTTGACCTCACTCTACCTCAGATTGCCAGGGAGGTTCTCAGAAGACAAGTTCTCACCCATAATCAGATTGAGGTATGAAAGATTACTTTGTTTGTTTGTTTACTTACTGACTGTTCACATTGGATAGTTGAATAATTTTAATCTAAACTGCAATCTGATGGTAATTGCCACTATGTATTCTAATCACTTCAAAATAATTTAGTTATCTATCAAAAAATTATACTTCCCGATAACCTGTTAGCGTGTATATACACTATAGTCCCAATATATAAAGGAGGAGATCGATCCGAGGCCAAAAACTATAGGCCAGTGTCGCTTACATCTCATCTCACTGAAATATGATATTTGAAAAAATAGTTAGAAAATCTTGACTTTTTGGAAACTCGGAAAAAATTAAATGATAACCAACATGGATTTCGGTCAGGCAGATCATATTCCAACTAATGGAACACTAAACCAACATTATTGATGCACTGGAAAGTAATGAAAACTATGATGTAATATACACAGACTTTGCCAAAGCGTTCGACAAGTGCGACCATGGAATCATAATACAGGGTGTACATAAAGTCAGGATCTATTTTTGTGAAGCACTTGGAAATTATATGGAATTCAATCATAAAATGATAAAGTGGTAACATTTATTAAATAATTAAGAGTAGGATTCGACGTGACGCCCATCAGTATCCCTGCACAGCTCAAATCGTTCCGCAGCATTTCTAAACACATTCTGGAGCATTTGCGGGGTTATGTTATCTGCAGCAGTTCGTATACGTGTACGTAAGTTTTTAAGACTCGTAATCTTCGTCTGATAGACGTGCGATTTGATAAAGCCCCATGCAAAGAAATCTAAAGGGGTTAAATCTGGTGATCTCGCTGGCCAAGGTCTGTTGCTTCCGCGTCCGATCCAGCGATTTGGAAAACGTCCATTTAGATAATCCTGAACAATTTTGGCATAGTGACAAGGAGCACCATCATGTTGATAGACGACGGGGATAGGATTGTTAGTACCGTCGTCTATCAACATGATGGTGCTCCTTGTCACTATGCCAAAATTGTTCAGGATTATCTAAATGGACGTTTTCCAAATCGCTGGATCGGACGCGGAAGCAACAGACCTTGGCCAGCGAGATCACCAGATTTAACCCCTTTAGATTTCTTTGCATGGGGCTTTATCAAATCGCACGTCTATCAGACGAAGATTACGAGTCTTAAAAACTTACGTACACGTATACGAACTGCTGCAGATAACATAACCCCGCAAATGCTCCAGAATGTGTTTAGAAATGCTGCGGAACGATTTGAGCTGTGCAGGGATACTGATGGGCGTCACGTCGAATCCTACTCTTAATTATTTAATAAATGTTACCACTTTATCATTTTATGATTGAATTCCATATAATTTCCAAGTGCTTCACAAAAATAGATCCTGACTTTATGTACACCCTGTACATAAACTGAAATATATGGGAATAACGGGAAAAGTAGGGAAATGGGACAAGGAGTTACAAGGAAAAGAAGTACCTCAAAAGGCCTTGCGGCCCATACCGAGGAGGTACCAATGGCAACGGGTGCCAGGGAAAATTTTCTACACACTCAAATAGTGTGCAAGATTTGGTCTAACCTTTTCTTGAAATGATCCACAGAGGAACTGTTCACAACTTCTGAAGGTAAACTGTTCCATGTGTCACAGATCTTATACGTAAAATAATTCACACACACTAGTCTTAAACCGTTTCAAATCCAACTTCCAACCATTGTTGCGAGTTGGGTCATCATTTAAACTAAACATGCTTCTAAAATTGACGTCGTTGAACCGGCGTAAGAGCTTGAAAACCTCGATGAGTTGACCGCGCAGCCTCCGAGTTTCCAGCGAAAACAAGTTCAGGGCGCGTAACCGTCGATTGTAGCCCATATGCCTAACGGAAGGGATTAACTTTGTGGCCCTCGCCTGCACTCGCTCCAGCCTCTCAATATCTTTCCTGAGGGTGGGCGACCAGAACTGCACAGCATACTCCAGGTGCGGCCGAACCAGGGAATTGTACAGAGAGAGCAGAATCTCCTTGTTCCGAAACTGAAATTGCCTCCTCATATAACCCAACAGCCTCTGGGCTTTCTTTTCCACCTCTACGCACTGTTTGGTAAACTTAAGGTCACTGCTAATTAGCACACCCAAGTCCTTTTCCAAATCAGTGGCCTCGATATTACTTCACAACATCGAGTAGTCCGACTTGGGATTGGCGTAGCCAATGTGCATCACCTTGCATTTACCCAAATTAAACGGCATTTGCCATTTTTCGGACCACTCTCCTATCCTACCTAGGTCCGCACGCAGTTGCTCGATCGCCTCCGGCGTCCCAACATTGGCCTCAAGCTTGGTGTCATCAGCGAATTTGGCGATCCGACTGACGATGCCACCGTCTATATCATTTATGTAAATGATAAACAACAGCGGCCCCAAAACGGAACCCTGAGGAACCCCGCTAGTGACCGAGGCCCAACCCAAATTAGCCCCATTAATTACAACCCTCTGCCGCCTATTCTTCAGCCAGTTTTCAATCCACCTACCTGCTTTCCCACCGATACCCAGCGCGCGCAC
This sequence comes from Bathynomus jamesi, assembly GCA_023014485.1. NCBI lineage: Eukaryota > Metazoa > Arthropoda > Malacostraca > Isopoda > Cirolanidae > Bathynomus > Bathynomus jamesi. The sequence goes on along the minus strand of JAJOZX010001981.1, from coordinate 388,201 downwards.
TTTCGCCATTAGCCGGCGGTGAGGTACCTTATCAAAGGCTTTCTGAAAGTCGAGATAAAGTATATCAATCGCCCTACTCTTATCATACTCACTCAACATGACGTGGAAAAACTCGAGCAAGTTGGTGAGGCAAGACCTATGCCGTCTAAACCCATGTTGGGAGTTCCCAAGCAGCTTGCAGGAATCCAAATGGTCAACGATCCTATCCGCTATTATCCCCTCTAATAATTTACCTACAACTGAAGTGAGACTAATGGGACAATAGTTCCCTGGACTTTCGTGATCCCCTTTCTTAAAGATAGGGGTCACGTTGGCATCCCTCCAGTCACCAGGCACCTGGCCCGTCTCCAACGATTTGTTGAAGACTGTAGCCAGGTGGGGAGCCACCTGGTCGCGCACCTCCCGCAACACTCTGGGGAGAAACTGGTCTGGTCCAGGAGCCTTAAACGCGCTCAGCTTGTCTATTCTATCGGCAATGACTGTCGCGGTACATCGAACACTATCCAGGCCAGCACCTTCGTGCCTGACGCCTGGCTCGGGGATGATGCGGGTGTCCTCCCTGGTGAACACTCCCGCAAAGTACTCATTAAGAACATTGGCGATTTCCGCGTCGGAGGTCAGCAGAACGCCGCTTCGGTCCTTTAACGGACCTATCATACTTCTAATGGGCTTTCTACTATTAACATAACTGAAGAACTCCTTTGGGTTCCCCTTGCAGAGGCTTGCCACCCGTAGTTCTTCGTTACGTTTCGCTAGCCTAACCTTCGCCTTCACTTCCTTACACAGGCGGACGTACGCTTCAGTGTTCTCATGGGAACGATTGGCCTTCGCCTTCCTATACGCTACTTTCCTATTTCGGATAGCCGAAGCGATGTCACAATTGAACCACTTAGGCTGCGTTGAAGCAGGGGTGACCGGTTTTGAGGGTATGGCAGCAGACTGCAGCACCATAAACTCGTCCCAGAATGCACTCCACAGTCCCTCAACATCGCCGCCGACCTCTAACCCCATCTCACCTACGCTATCCCGGAGGCTAACAAAGTCCGCCCACCAGAGATCGAGCTTACTGCCTCTCGAGTTACTACGCTTCACCCGAGGGACGCACACACGGAACCTAATCAGACCGTAATCACTCCCGCCCAACGATTCGTCAACAGTGAGGCCAGTGACGAGGTTGTCTTCGGTCGTGAATACTAAGTCAAGGACGCTTTCGCCTCGTGTAGGCTCATTGACCCACTGAGTGAGGAAGTTCTCATCGGCAAAGTCAACTAGCCTCCTCCCTTCAGCATCAGCAGTCCTGTCTTCCCACTTTATGCCGCGACAGTTGAAGTCTCCTAAAACTACACACACCCTATCCCCTAGCAGGCTACGGAGTTTGGTGTACAGGGCTGTATCCTCCTCGAGGAGGAGATGCGGAGGTCTGTACACCAAGATTAACCTATAGTGCGTCCCTCCCACGTTCAGATCGACGCCAAGCAGCTCCCGTTCCGACCGGAACTGGCAGTCAACCGGACTCAACGTGTCGCTCACGTATATTAGAGAGAGAGAGAGAGAGAGAGAGAGAGAGAGAGAGAGAGAGAGAGAGAGAGAGAGAGAGAGAGAGAGAGAGAGAGAGCGTTTAGAGTCACTTTCACTCCTATTCAATGCTATCTTTTGTATCACTTTCCTCGTACACCAAAATAGCTACTACTTTGTTGTAGGGAATGTTTTTTGGGTTCAATTTAACTTAGGCTAACCTAAAAACGAAATAAAAACCTGGGTGTGTAAAATCTTGAGGTAGCATGAAGTAGTAGTAATTTGTTTTCTAGTTTAATTAAAATCCTAACGCGAGTGAATTTCGAAAAAATAAATAATCGTTGTATACGATAAAAGAGCGCAGTCTCTGAACTTTTTAACGGAACTCCCCCTGCAAGCGTAAGTGATTAAAAATTTGAAAAAAAAAAGATGTAACATGTAGGAGCTAATGTAACTTCAACGACCACCAACGAAAATGTAGGAGGAATTTGCACTCGTATAAGTAAATATATACAGTATATGTATGTATAATTTTGTATATATACAATTAGACAGTTATAATTGTATATATACAAAAATGTCTTCAGCAGGATTCTTGCGTGTTCATGCATGCTGTTCAATCTGGAGATTTGAATGGAACGTTACCATTACCTCTAGTGCAGTGGGGTTAGTACAGAAAACTCCTCTACAGGTGAAATCATTGTGTGTGTGCCTTCGGGTTCTGAAATATACGCTAGGTTGTACTAACTTTTACCACGTCGTAGTGTGATGGTCAGCCCCCTCGCCTTTAACTCCAGAGGTGGGGGCATTTTTGCATTGTGTAAAAATTTATCGTGCGTGTTTATGCATGATATTACATATCAATGCAACGATTGATTTATGGAGCGGGAAGCGTAATAATTCTGGGGTCTGTTTAACCTTCTTCGTAACCCCTTGGAAGGTCACGTGAAAGAGGGGACCTACTTCTATGCGAGGGATCGGAACCATTACCCCACCAAGGAAGATCCAGAGAAGCGCCTCAATCGCTGTAAACTAATCAGGCCGGGCCTCGAACCCACAGTACTACAAAACTACCGTGGCGGTTTTGTGGGGCGGGGTCTTTATCGTTGCGATGAAAATGAAAACCAATGACAAGAAGTATATTATTTATTTATAGAAACAAACTTTTCGAAACTCCCAAGTTTTGTCCTCAGACGTTAAATACTAGGGCCACTCAATATATTTTGCCCCACCTTTTTTTTTCTTTACAAGTTTCCTCGTAAGTTCCAGAAAATTTTGTACACAAGTAGTTACATACCTTTTTTACAAGTTTTTATTTTTCCACATAGTCTCCGTCCTTTTCTACGGCTTTCCTCCACCTCGAAACGAGGGCCTTTATTCCTTGCTAGTAAAAGTCCGTTGGGTTCCGCTGGAGCCACCTCTTAACTTCCTCAACAACCTCATCGTCACTCTGAAACTCTGAAACTTTCTTCACCGAATAGCATCCTTCATTGGCCCAAACAAATGGAAGTCTGAAGGTGCCAGATCGGGGCTGTATGGAGGGTGGGATAACACAGTCAAGCTCACTTTTGTGATGGCCTCTCTTCTTTGCGAACTGTTGTGTGGTCTTGCGTTATCATGCAAAAGAAGGACGTCTTCCAGTTTTCTCTCTGGTTGAACTTGCTTTATACGTCTCTGGAGTCTCTG
>JAJOZX010001981.1:320000-380000 GCA_023014485.1 Bathynomus jamesi | reverse complement strand
GACTTAATTCCGCTTTTCATGTCCACTTCACCTGCTCTGCCCTACCTTTACGGTCTTATTAAAACACAAACCTGGTAACCCTATGCGCCCTATTATTAGCTCGGTGGGCTCTATTACTTATAAACTCTCCAAATGGCTTGTCAAAGTCTTGTCCCCCATTCTCGGAACTATCTCTGATTCACATGTAAAAAATTCCATGGATCTTACGGAAAAATTGAATAATGCACGTACTGAAACTAACGATAAATTGATCAGTTTTGATGTTTGTTCATTGTTTACAAAAGTGCCGATTGACGATATGCTTGACTTTCTCTCCCAAGAATTACATAAGTATGACCTGCTACTACTACTTCACACATTGTTTTGGAACTCATTAAGCTTTGCATCAAAGACTGTAAATTCACTTTCAATAACGAGTATTATCAACAAGTTTTTGGGATGGCTATGGGCAACCCCTTATCGCCCCTCCTCTCCAATATTTATATGGAGTTTTTCGAAATTACCTATATTCCGAGAATCCTGGGGGTTGGCATCCCTTGGTTGCGGTACGTCGACGATATTTTGTGTATCTGGCCCATGAATCGTGACCTGGATAGCTTCCTCCTTCAGTTAAATGATCAAGTCCCCTCCATTAAGTTTACTTTAGAAGTTGAGCAAGACAATTCAATCCCATTTTTGGATGTGCGTGTACATAGGGAAAGCCCAGGTTTTAAGTTTAGTATCTATCGGAAAACGACAAACAATTTGTCCTACGTACACTTTTACTCGGGACATGATACCCCCACTAAGAAGACCATATTTTCATCAATGTTTCTCCGCGCCCTTAGGATCGCCAGTCCGGAATACATCAATGCCGAATTGGAAAAAATCAACGGTATTGGAAGTGATTTGTGTTATCCATCTGCGTTTATGGAATCTTGTCTCAACAAGGCAAAACGAACTTTCTATCGTGTCAATATTAACACTCGTTCTTTGTCAACAAATATTTTAGTACTTCCATTTTTCCCGGGCTTTTTAGGCATTGCTAATGTACTTAAACTTTTGGATATTAATGTAGTATTTTCATATAACAATATTGTGAAAAATATCATAGTAAAAAATAGCCCTACCAATAATTCAGGCATTATCTATAAAATTGGTTGTAAACAATGTGATTCCTTTTACATAGGTCAGACGGGAAAGGATTTGCACACACGTATAAAACAGCATCAATATTCCGTTAGAACAGGACAGTTGTCCAGTGCCCTTTTTGTCCATTTGTCAGAGTTAGCCCACTGTATTGATTGGAATAATGCTTCAGTTTTATTCCATTCAAGCAACATTGTTAATAGAAATATTCTTGAGTCTGCCATTATCCAACTTTCAAATAACTTCAACATAAGCAAAGGTCTTTTTCAACTCGATCCTGTTATTTTGAATTCCTTTAAAACAGATTTAGATAAGAAGGGTAAAACATTAAATCTTTGGTAAACTTGTCTTCTACTTTATTAACTTTTAATTTGCATTTTATTTTTTTATATATATCGAAACCTGACCATAGGCAGCAGTGTGTTAAAACCCGGGCAGAGTTCCAGTATAAATTTGTATTTTTATAATCCATTTGATCTTGTGCTAAAAATCGATATTTTTCCTTACAAATCTGTACGCCTCACTGGTAATCCTTTAAGGTTTTAATTTTTAATTTTTTATTTTACTTCTCTGTTTATTGTATATATATGTATGTATGTATGTATTTGTATATATAGATATATATATATATATATTATATATATATATTATATGTGTGTGTGTATGTATGTTATTTATTTTTTCTTTTTTTTTCTTTCTGTAACCTATATATAGGCTGTAACCTTTTTATGAACTTCAGTGTTCCTGAGGATGTCATTAGACGAAAGCGCTTGAGCACCATTTTGTGTTTCCTTTCCTTCGTGGTTTTATTCATCATATATATATTTTTTTTTTTTAAGTTCAGGAAGAACCGATTCGCCTCTATTTAAAAGGGCATATCTCGGCGGAAAAACAAAGAAAAAGTGAGAGGAAAGACAGAGGAAAAAGAAAGGGTGGAGGGGACAGTCGAAGTGGAAAAAGACCAAGGATGACAAGGACTGCAGGGTCGAGCCCCATCATCCTTGGGTGCTAGGGCCGGGAGGGCGCACGAGAAACCTCCAGGAACAAGCACGTACAAACGAGCACAAAGAACACTCAAGAGCACGAGCTTAGAACCCCCTTGCGGGGATATATATATATATATATATATATATGATATAGAGGGTTTCAGGAGGAAAGGTCAATACTTCGGGAGGTGATAGTATCGGTCATTGTGAGAAAAAAAGTTCATATGAACATGTGTCTAATTCTGAATGGTTACGGAGATAGAGCTGTTTGAATCTGATGCGCGCGCAGCTCTTCCTCCCCCTTCCCTCCCCTATAACCTTGAACCATGTAAGCTGTAATGTAAGCATGTAACATAAGCCAATCGACAGCTGGCTGTTGTGAGTGACATTGTTTGGTGTTTGAAGTAGTGTTAAGAATGCCACACACCTTCACACATGCCGAATATGCAGATATGGTGTATGTCTACGGTTTTTGCGATGGAAGTGCAACAGCTGCTGTTGCAAAATACCGTCGACGGTTTCCGAACCGCAGAATTCCGGATCGAAGAGTGTTTACCAGGGTTTTCAACACATTGCGTGAGATTGATACACTTCCCAGCGCTCATGTTTCATCTGAACGTGAAGGTCAACAAGATGTGGATGAAGTGAAAAACATTCTTCGGTTGGTAGAGCGTAGTCCTACTACTAGCTCACGAAGAATTTCTACACGTCTCGGTGTACCACACGCAAGATATGGCGAACATTACGTGAGGAAGGCTTGCATCCATATCATGTACAGCGTGTACAACACCTTCAACCGGGAGACGCTGCCATGCGACTGGAATTTTGTCATTGGGTAAATGCTAATCGCCGATTGCTTCGATTAATACTGTTCACCGATGAAGCTACTTTCACCCGTGACGGTATCAACAACACTCGTAACTCTCATCGGTGGTCAGACGAAAATCCAAATGCCACTGCGGAAACAAATTTTCAACATCGCTTCTCTGCCAATGTGTGGTGCGGTATCATCGCTGATCAGCTGATTGGCCCTGTTACTTTAGAGAATCGTCTTACAGGACAAAGTTACCTAGAATTTCTGCAAAATGAATTGCCAGGACTATTGGAGGATGTTCCTTTGGCTACACGCGTTGTATGTACTTTCAGCATAACGGAGCTCCTCCACATTCTACCCGTCTGGTGATGCAATACCTAAATCAAACTTTCCCTGGTCGATGGATCGGCCGCGGTGGTTCCATTCAATGGCCACCAAGGTCTCCAAACCTCTCTCCGTTAGATTATTGTTTGTGGGGGTGGATGAAAAGTCAAGTTTACAAAAGAAAGGTGGATACACGAGACGAATTGCTCGCGCGCATTTTGGATGCTGCTGCCCCCATAAAGGAACGTCAAGATCAACTCAGACGAACAGCACGCGATCTTCGCACACGAGTTGCAAAGTGCATTGAGGTTGACGGTGGGATTTTCGAAAACGTATTATAAACTGTAACAAATTTGTCATTTCTGTATCTGATACCATTCAAAATGCCAATGTTTAAACATTAAATGTTAGAAACAGTAATTGGTTTCGCTTTCTTGATTACCATTAACAATGCTTTTGTATTTGTAGATTCAAACAGCTCTATGTCCGTAACCATTCAGAATTAGACACATGTTCATATGAACTTTTTTCTCACAATGACCGATACTATCACCTCCCGAAGTATTGACCTTTCCTCCTGAAACACCCTGTATATCTTGCTAATCAGTTCTTATGGCCGAGTTTTGTTTTTGAAATTTTATTACTTTCACGAAAGAGAATGAAATAGCCAAAGATAAACAGAATATTACCAATTAGTAATTTTTTTATGTTTTTAAAATTTTTATGCTTCTCGGCAAACCCTTTTTGCGAAACTGTATATAGTAATTACTTTGATCAAAAACAAATAGGAGAGAGTTTCTATACTTTAGCCTGCCTTTATAACTTGCCAAGCTTACTATATTTTGAGAAATGCCACGCATATTTTGGATTTTTAAAAATGGCTTCTTTTGCTTTTTATTGTTCATCAAAGAATTTAAAATATTTGTTTTACAGTCTTTGGCTTTGTTTTTTTTTTTGCGGGGTGGTGGGGTAGCAATCTGTTTTCGTTGGTTGGCGGAAAGTGTTCTTATCTTTCTTTCGATTTTACTTCTTTTCCTTATCTGAGGCCTCTTTGGTATATACTGGCTCTATTTTCCTTTCTATTATCGACAAACATTCATCTGACATTTTATCTTCAAGTTAGACGTTCCATTTAAATTCTTTTAATCTCTGCATTTGTGACTCCTCACTCAGGTTTGCCAGAATTCGAATTTAATTCTTCGTAAAGGCCTTATCTTTTGGGTGAGTTTTGCGTTTGTTTGTTATACATTTTTATCTGCCCTTTCTATCGGGTTACGATAAGAAATTTTTATATGGGTAGCAACTACGTTAATTATATCATGTCACCGTTACTCGTCATAATTATATCGAATTATACATTCTCCTTTTGTATCGTTTCTGCTGGGCTAACGACATCTGATCGACTTGCCATAAAAATGACAAGTTATTGTGGGTTAGGTTAAGTTAGCTTTTTAGAGTGTCAGTGTTGTCTTATCGATCAAATGGATATACTGTAGGTCCGTCTCAGTATATAACTTTTTCTGTAAAAGTATGTGTATTGCTTTCTACGTTTCGGCCTTCCTCTAATATTATGACAAATTTTCCATATGAAATGAAAGGAAAGTTAAAGTCGCCGCATATTAAAATACTTGGAATTGGGATCATTATTGATCTTAACTACAGGGTGACTGGAAATGTCTGATTCATCGCCCTTAAACAAATTAACTTAAGTATAAACGCTTCGCGATATCTAATAGCCACCCTCATCATATTTGTTCATTATACGTATATTTAAGTTTAATTAAATATTAATTATTACGAATGTGTTAAATACCTTGCCTAGCTTATCTTTAAGTATATCTATGAAGTATTGCTTACTACTTCAGGTGGCAATTATTCCAGGTTTGCTGTTGCATAACAAAAGTTATCTCAAAACTTGGTCTGTGTCTTTTTGTGACTTAAAATAATTATAATTAATTATTAAATTAATAAATGAATAACTGAATTAATAGTACTTCCATGGATATGTTTAAAAGATAAGCCAAACAAGGTCTTAAACACAGTCTTAATAATTAATATATGTAATATCATGAACTTGATGAACCTGACTATTAGATGTAGCAAAGCGTTTTATGCTTACGTCACTTCCTTTAAGAGATATGAAGTTTTATTTTATTTCAGACCTTTCTCGAACACCCTGTATTTTCACTTTAATTTGGTGTCAGTGTAAAGTCATTTACCGTTGGTTTTGGAGACCTGTCAACACTCATGATTAGTAAATTGAATTCTTACTTTCCAGTATAAGTAACTTAACCGCGCTGTTTGATTTACCTGTCAGTACTTTTCCCTTGTAGATACTTTTAAAACATGTGCAGCATCTCCCTCATTTTCGAGATAAACTATGTGCTCTAAGTGTAATTTTTTACTTGTACTTCAAAGTTTGCAACACAGGTTTCACATCCAATTTGGCATTCATGTAAATGTGTTTTTGACAAGCAAATTAGTTCCATATTTTTTTGTCTTTGCAGTGTTGTATAGAAATTGTAACTTGTAATCTATCCTTTGGTTACATAATCCCTATATTTACATAAGTTATAGTGAAAAGGATCGGTAGTTAGTTTAAATGACATTTCACATCGTTCTTCACTGATGTAATTTAAGATTAGTTCTGGCTTTTCATATGTTTACCTTCCCTTTAATGGTGTCATTGATTTCTCTGTATTTAGTTTTGGACATTTGTCAATTGAAAGCCGTGTCTCTGGTTCTCAAAGTGTTGTGGGTGTATTGCCAGCTACACTGTTGGTGTAGTCAGACTTCGGTTGCGTATGGTAGACGAAATTGTGATCTAATTGTTTCTTTTTATAAAGAACCAGATTCTGTGTGCTTGTGTCTTAAGGGACTAATCCATTATGATGGTAATTTAGCTTTTTTGTTAATTACTGATTTGCTAATTCTTCTTTTCGACAATAACCATAATATACTGTACAGTATGTGCCTGGTTCTTGTTAATTTCTCCTTTTCGACAATAACCATAATATACTGCATGTACCTGGTTCTTGTTAATTTCTCCTTTTCGACAATAACCATAATATACTGCATGTACCTGGTTCTTGTTAATTTCTCCTTTTCGACAATAACCATAATATACTGCATGTACCTGGTTCTTGTTAATTTCTCCTTTTCTTCCTTTTGAGGGGTAAGTAGGGTCATGACAAATTTATTCACTTGCACACTTCTCTATCTACAATCCGACACAAATTACGATAGGAAGGACCAAAGGAGTTGGTTGTAGTGAGTTGTAAAAGGGTTTTTTTTTTCTTATTGCAACGCGCCCTTTTAACTCTGCTTGTGGAGGAGTCATCTTTGACCCCAATAGTTTCTTGCAGCAGTTCCACTGCAAGGTAGCTGCTGGATGTATGTCTGTCATTTGTCAGGTTTCCATGATCAAACTCATAGCTTTGATGGTCTTTCACATCTACTCATATCATCAGTAGTGTCAATTTCATTAGTAGTATAGGCGCATTTGGCGAGAGAGGGTGGGGGCCGCCAGTGCTAGTGCCAAGTGAGGGAAAAGGGGAAAAAAGCGAAATTGGGGTGGGGGAAGCGTGGTAAGATAAAAGTGGGGGATGCATTTGGTGAGAGGGGTGGGGGATGCGTTTAGTGAGAGGGAATGGGGGATGACAAGGGGGAGAGGGTTGATAATATATATATATATATATATATATATATATATTATATTATATATATAAAATGAATAAATGTGTTTGTATTAGTTGGTTTACGATATGCAGTAGACTTGAGGGACGAGGAGAGAATTCCTGTGAGTCTAATAAAGGTAGTTTGTTGTCCTTCCCTGTTTCATAAGTAAATTTTATGGTGGGAGAAAGAGTGTTCAATTGGTCCATAACATTTAACGTCGCCTTAATTTAACATCCATGTTTCGAAAACGACATCGACGTACCTGTATCAAGTTTCAAACTTATAAACGGGAATCCACGGCATCACCCTACTTTCACTACGTTCCTTATATAAACAATTAATTACAGGGCTCAGATATAATCCCATGCTACCACCAAGACTTGTTTATAAGTATCTTTAAAAATTTTGTTGTGTATGCAAAAACTGGACAAGGCTAAAAACTTGTGAACTGGTATCAGGAGAGCATCGTCCGACAAACCCTGCAAGCATCATGGAGGAGGAGGACATCATTGTTGAAAACACTGGTGAAAAGATTGTAACATCAGAAGTAATTAAATGCTATTTTCAGTATTACATCGCTTAATTAATAATATGAAATCTTGAGATAGAATCTTTTCCAACCCTTTACTACGTGGGAGAAACAGTGTTGCAAAAGGAAATAATTGGTCTTCAAGGATTATTCTCTTCATGAATTTTAGGAAGCCCATAAAAATAGCCTAAGGTAGAAGAGATGCTCATAAAATTATGAGTCAAAGGTTCAGGTATATTTTTCTTAATAGTCTCATTAAATTCTTTTTAGTTTGTCTTGAAAGAGGATTAGAATTAAGCTTTATGTAAATCCTTTCATCAATTAATTGATTTAGGGCTTTTTCATTATAATCTAATCGAGCTTCCTTTATCGTTTTTTTAATACTTATGCTTTTATTTATTTATATATTTAGTTTAATATATTATCTATAACGTCCGAAAGTTGATAACGTGGGAAATTACTACCGGTCATCTACTATAACAAAACCTAGCGTACGCCTAACACGGGCATAAAATTCACTCTGATTGGTACACGTATGAAAGGGGCGTGGTTTTCAACTTTTCAAATTTAGTGCCCGCAAAACTACCTACAGTATTAGCCGAATAATTAAATATAAACCTTATTTAACTCAATATAATTAGTCTTATGGTCTCATCGTAAAACTACAAGTTTTATATAATGAACTATTTTCACATTATCGCTTATTTTTCATTTAATAATTTATTTACACATACAAAATCTCAAAAAGAAAGTTTAGGCCTTAAATCTGACATCCTTTTTTTCTCGACTACGTTTTAAGTTTTGTTAAACTAGTTGTATGCACGGAAAAACGGAGACAGGGTAGGAGTGCTAGTGCCAAGTGAGGAGAAAAGGGGGGGATGGAGGGAAAAAAGAAAGAAAATTTTAATCTCTCAAAGTGGGTGGGGGTAAGGTAAGCGTGATAAGGGGTTGGGGGGAGTACCAAAGGATAAATAATCTTATAAGAAAAAATATGTGTGTGTGTGTGTGGTGTGTGAGACATCAAACTATGAACTTCAACGGTCACCATTCAATAAATCTTTATAGTAAAATAATTTGTTTTTGCATAACCTAACCTAAACTATCCTATCTCTCATACAGCTGTGCAGTCCAAAGAGTAACCTACTCTCACATACGATCCTCCTGATATATATATGAAAATTATTTCACGAAAGTAACACGTGAAAAATATTTATGATGAAAAACCACGAAGGAAAGGAAACACAAAAGGTGCTCAAGCGCTTTCGTCTAATGACATCCTCAGGAACACTGAAGTACATAAAAAGGTTAAGCCTATATATAGGTTACAGAAAGAAAAAAGAAAAATAAATAACATACATACACACACACATATATATTATATATAATATACATACATATCTATATATACAAATACATACATACATACATACATACTATATATACAATAAACAGAGAAGTAAAAATAAAAAATAAAAAATTAAAACCTTAAAGGATTACCAGTGAGGCGTACAGATTTGTAAGGAAAAATATCGATTTTTAGCACAAGATAAAATGGATTATAAAAATACAAATTTATACTGGAACTCTGCCCGGGTTTTAACACACTGCTGCCTATGGTCAGGTTTCGATATATAAAAAAAAAATAAAATGCAAATTAAAAGTTAATAAAGTAGAAGACAAGTTTACCAAAGATTTAATGTTTTACCCTTCTTATCTAAATCTGTTTTAAAGGAATTCAAAATAACAGGATCGAGTTGAAAAAGACCTTTGCTTATGTTGAAGTTATTTGAAAGTTGGATAATGGCAGACTCAAGAATATTTCTATTAACAATGTTGCTTGAATGGAATAAAACTGAAGCATTATTCCAATCAATACAGTGGGCTAACTCTGACAAATGGACAAAAAGGGCACTGGACAACTGTCCTGTTCTAACGGAATATTGATGCTGTTTTTACGTGTGTGCAAATCCTTTCCCGTCTGACCTATGTAAAAGGAATCACATTGTTTACAACCAATTTATAGATAATGCCTGAATTATTGTAGGGCTATTTTTTACTATGATATTTTTCACAATATTGTTATATGAAAATACTACATTAATATCCAAAAGTTTAAGTACATTAGCAATGCCTAAAAAGCCCGGGAAAAATGGAAGTACTAAAATATTTTTTGACAAAGTACGAGTGTTAATATTGACACATAGAAAGTTCGTTTTGCCTTGTTGAGACAAGATTCCATAAACGCAGATGGATAACACAAATCACTTCCAATACCGTTGATTTTTTCCAATTCGGCATCGATGTATTCCGGACTGGCGATCCTAAGGGCGCGGAGAAACATTGATGAAAATATGGTCTTCTTAGTGGGGGTATCATGTCCCGAGTAAAAGTGTACGTAGGACAAATTGTTTGTCGTTTTCCGATAGATACTAACTTAAAACCTGGGTTTTCCCTATGTACACGCACATCCAAAAATGGGATTGAATTGTCTTGCTCAACTTCTAAAGTAAACTTAATGGAGGGGACTTGATCATTTAACTGAAGGAGGAAGCTATCCAGGTCACGATTCATGGGCCAGATACACAAAATATCGTCGACGTACCGCAACCAAGGGATGCCAACCCCCAGGATTCTCGGAATATAGGTAATTTCGAAAAACTCCATATCTATAAAATTGGTTGTAAACAATGTGATTCCTTTTACATAGGTCAGACGGGAAAGGATTTGCACACACGTATAAAACAGCATCATATTCCGTTAGAACAGGACAGTTGTCCAGTGCACTTTTTTGTCCATTTGTCAGAGTTAGCCCACTGTATTGATTGGAATAATGCTTCAGTTTTATTCCATTCAAGCAACATTGTTAATAGAAATATTCTTGAGTCTGCCATTATCCAACTTTCAAATAACTTCAACATAAGCAAAGGTCTTTTTCAACTCGATCCTGTTATTTTGAATTCCTTTAAAACAGATTTAGATAAGAAGGGTAAAACATTAAATCTTTGGTAAACTTGTCTTCTACTTTATTAACTTTTAATTTGCATTTTATTTTTTTATATATATCGAAACCTGACCATAGGCAGCAGTGTGTTAAAACCCGGGCAGAGTTCCAGTATAAATTTGTATTTTTATAATCCATTTGATCTTGTGCTAAAAATCGATTAACTTTTAATTTGCATTTTTTTTTTTTTTTATATATATCGAAACCTGACCATAGGCAGCAGTGTGTTAAAACCCGGGCAGAGTTCCAGTATAAATTTGTATTTTTATAATCCATTTGATCTTGTGCTAAAAATCGATATTTTTCCTTACAAATCTGTACGCCTCACTGGTAATCCTTTAAGGTTTTAATTTTTAATTTTTTATTTTTACTTCTCTGTTTATTGTATATATATGTATGTATGTATGTATTTGTATATATAGATATGTATGTATATATATATATATGTATATATATGTGTGTGTGTATATATGTTATTTATTTTTTCTTTTTTTCTTTCTGTAACCTATATATAGGCTTAACCTTTTTATGTACTTCAGTGTTCCTGAGGATGTCATTAGACGAAAGCGCTTGAGCACCATTTTGTGTTTCCTTTCCTTCGTGGTTTTATTCATCATATATATATATATAATATATATGCGTGTGTGACGTCATACTATGAACTTTAGCTGTCAGCATTCAGTCCTGTGCTGTATTACCAATTTCATCTTGCAAAGCTTTTGCATTTTAATTTTTTTTCTTTCGTCAAATTCTCTGATTTACATTGTACGAGTATATTAGAGTTACATAATTTTTTAATTTTAAAATTTTCCAAACGAACGGTAAACTTTTCATAAGTATCCTGTGCATGGTTCAAAAGATAAAGCGATATATATACAGGGCGTCCCAAAAAAATGTATACACACTTTAAATACTTATAAAGGCAGTGTTTATTAAAATACATTTCATTTTCAAAATGTAATAGAATCTACAGACATTATTTAATTGTTTTGTCAACGCCTGTTTTCAAACTGACGTCCGTTCTGGTCCAGGCACTGCTGATAACGCGAAGCAATGGAATCGCAAACATCACGAAACATTTCGTTTGGTATTTGTGTGCATTCTCGTTCAATGGCTGCTCTCAATTCAGCGACTGTTGCAGGTTTTATAGCGTAGACTTTGTCTTTTAAGTATCCCCATAAAAAAAAGCCTAGTGGTGTGAGGTCTGGTGAACGCGGAGGGTATTCTACGAAACCCCTTCGTCCAATCCACATCCACATCGTGCTAAGTACCACTCGCAATACTCCACTCTTCGGTCCGGATCATCTTCATTAATAGCATGGACTAATCTTGGAATGTAACTTTTCCATTGACAGTTCAAAATGCGTTGGACAGACGATTCTGAAATTCCTACCTCACGACTCGCTTGCCGCACAGATTTTCTTGGACTTTGGTGATACGTTTCCAGTACTCTTTCTTGCTTTGTGGGGCTTGTCGATGTCCGTGGTCTTCCGGAACGCTTCTTGTGGACATTCTGAACAGTTCCATCGGCTTCAAACTTATCTCTAATTCGAGTGATGGTAAGTCGCGTTGGTGGATCTGTTTGAAACTCCCTCCTAAACTGTCTTTGCACTTCAACTGCGTTTTCACACTTCCAGTAGCATTTTAGAATGAATTTCCTTTGTTCAAAGCTTAGTCTGACTGCCATTATTAATTCTAATGGGTTTAACTTGGAAAGAAAGAAACATCAATTGAGCTATCAGCTGTTAAAGTGTGTATACATTTTTTGGGGACGCCCTGTATATATATATATATATATATATATATATATATATATATATATATATATCAGTGGCGGCTTTTCAGAGGAAGCATTGGAGGCCAGGCTTCCTCTGTTTTTATAACTAAAACCTATGAAAGAAGATTTTATTGGTAATATTAATCTATACGATTGTGACATGCAGAAAGTAGGGCCTCTAACACTTTGTATTTAATCTATTCTATTTATATAGCATATATTATAGACAATTTTGGGCCTCCCTACTCTTTGTGACCACCAGCCGCCACTGTATATATATATATATATATATATATATATAATATAACTAAAAGTGGAGCTACCAGCTTGACCTTCGTGTAAAGAGAGACTGACGCACGGGACTAGTACGAGGTTACAAGGTATATATATATATATATATATATATGGTGGCGCAAAAGTCAGGAACCATAGGCACATTTTATTAAATTATAATAAATGTTCGAATTGGTGGCCTTCCACTCGGAGACACTTTCTGACGCGTTGAATGCATGATGTTTGAACATTCCTTAACACATTGGTGCTGATTTTGGCACACTCAGATATGATTTTATCCCTTATAGAACGTATGGTTCTGGGTCGATCAGCATGGACTACCGACTTGAGATGGCCCCACAAGAAAGTCAAGAGGCGTGAGGTCTGGAGACCTAGGTGGCCATTCGATGGGCCCTCCCCGTCCGATCCACTTGCTTGGGAATGTTTCATCTAAAGAGCTCCGGACGGTGGTTGCGAAATGTGGTGGTGCACTCTCCTGCTGAAACCACATCTCCGCCCGTTCTGCCAGTGGAATGTCGTCCACTATGGTCATTAGAAATGTTTGCAGCTGCAGATATGTTTCACCTGTTACATTGCCGTCGAAAAAGTACGGACCAATTAACCCATCCCCCCAGAGCGTGCATTGTGCCTATTGACACGACCGCTGAGGTAAAATATCGCTTCGTCGCTGAACATGATCCTTTGTTGAAGCTGTCGATGTTGTAGAAACCACTGGCAGAACTCTATACGACGGTCTTTGTCGTCACCGTGCAGTTCCTGAACGAGTTGGACTTTGTAGGGGTGGAAACGATTTGTTGTAAGAATTCGTTGAATGGATCTTCTGGAGACACCCGTTTCCTGAGATAAATTTCTTAAGGACTTACGTGGGCTGTTTTCGAGGTGATTGAGTACCGTTAGTGATGTTGCTGCATCGGTTGAACTTTTTGGCCGGCCATTACGCCGCTGATCATGGACACTTCCCGTTTCTTTGAAGCGAGTGAACAATTTTCCAAATGATGCCTGAACAAGTGGCGGCCTCTCAGGGTGTTTGTCATTAAAAGCAGTAGCAACTGATCGGTGTGTGTCACCACGCCTTGCACACATTAAAACTATCTCCACCCGTTCATCTGTTGTCAATTTCTGTGCCATAGATTCAACAACAAATCTGAAAAGAACAAAACACAAATTATTAAAATGTGACTATGGTTCCTGATTTTTGCGCCACCCTGTATATATATATATATATATATATATACCTTCATAACCTTTGGTTAACTTCCGCCCGAATTGTTCATTCTGACGAAGGTCAAGCTTTTCACTCCACCTTAGACCTACAATTTAACGTGGAATCCGAACCACGCCCCATCAGCAGCCCAGCGTCTTAACCCCTAGGCCACCTAGGGTACCCATTTATCTACCAACCACTTTCTTTATTGTGTGGAAGGATGAACAGCTGGGTTTTGGTGCGCGCCGGCTGCCGTCGGGTCTCGAACCCGGGGCCGATGGATTCGTAGTCAGCGACGCTAACCACTACACCACCGATATATATATATATATATATAACGGAGCTAAAAGAGGTAAGAGGAATTAGTAAAATATTAACAAGTAGTGAAAAAGGCAGAAATACATATATTTTAACAAGATATGGTCCATTTTACGAGTTCCCCCGAACAATATTGAAGTTATTTACATTGTAAATGAATGCATATTCTAGACCAGTGGTTCCCAACCTGGGGTCCCCGGACCCCTGGGGGTCCGCGAAGGTAGTACTGGGGGTCCGTGAGCTTTCAATATTTCAAGAGGCTCCAATGGAAATCGTACATTTACCCACGATAAGGGCGCTCAGGCTAAAATTTCAAGTTCCCTTGCTCTTGGCTGGAATTATTAATACTTTTTTAATACGCTGTATTTTAATTGCATACTCACTTATATGTCCTTTATTTGATAGTAAAAAATGAGAAAACGAGTTAATTATTAGTTAATAAAAACAGTTTGTTTGGTAGACGGAATCTTTCATAAACATGGGGTCCGTGGGAAAAAAATAAAAATAAAAGGGGTCCTTTGTGGTGAAAAGGTTGGGAACCACTGTTCAGACTATGGATCTTTTCCGTTTAACGAGCTATGAAAAAACGATAAAAACAACGTTTTGGGGTTGTAAAATAATAAATTTGTAAGAAAAGTACATTTTAGGGTGGAGAAACTTACTATTTGATAAAATTTACTGTTTTATTTAGAAAATATATGCTGATATTTGATTAGAAAAGCGATAATTATCGAAAATATAATACAATAGCAGAAAATAAAGTAACATATATAACTTGATAGGCTAAGCCAGTGGTTCCCAACCGGTTTTGGCTTATGGCCCCCTTAGGAACCTTATTTTTTCCTGTGGCCCCCATAAGCATTATTTTCAGTAGGTAATATGCAGATTAACTCTATTTTACAAAAACAATATATAAAGGATATTAAAACAACTATTTGTATTCAGGTACAATATTATTTGTCACATAGGACTATAAACATAACAAAAACTAAACAGTGGCTAACAAAAATTTGCAGTTATTTACTTATATTATGTATTAATTATAAAAAAATAATCAAAAGAAATACTGTACTTATAGCAATCTATTATAAATTAAAAAAACTAGTAAAATTACTACAACTTCGCAATATTAGGGTAAACAAATAAGAGCTACTACACACTACAGCGACGATCCACGTGGTAAACAGACTGTAAGGATTTCAACCTGAAGTATTTTTATCAAGTCAACAACGCTGCCAGGCGCATAACGATCAAGCGCACAATGGAGTGCGCCGCACAATAAGCTTGTAAGATGCAAAATATTTGTTTACAGATAAATTCAAATTCTATTATAAAATATCTAAAAAAAGGAAAATATATGTATTAATAATTTTTTTAAATGTAATTCAACTACATAAATTAAAATTATCTATTGGCCTAACTATAATTTAGGCTTCAATAGGTTGAGTCCTGTGGCCCCCTTCATGGAGTCTGTGGCCCCTCTAAATCTTAACATTTTCCTGTGGCCCCCTTCAAATGTGCCATGGCCCCCGGTTGGGAAACACTGGGCTAAGCGAACCTAACCTAACGTAACTTAACCTAACCTGATAGGCTATCCTACGCTTAACTTTTACAGTTTATCGGGAGAAAATGAATTTGAGAAAATTGTATGATATATGCCTAACCTAACCTATCCTAATTTATAGGCAAACCTATTTCTTCACTGTTCTTAATATATTTATCATTTTCCAAAACCTCAAAAAGTTTTTATAGTTTTTTCACAGCATGTTAACCCCTTAAGGCCGGAATTGTTGGTAGTGTTAAGTTATGAACGTGCGTATTTGAATCGCTACCAATTTGTATCGGTCGTCCTGAAATGGTTAAACGAAAAGGAGCCTAGAATATTCCTTCGGTTGTCTTTATTTTTGAAATACTAGCACTTTTAATCTTCTTAAATTAATATTAGGTTAGTATCCGCAGATACGATTAAACAATGCATTAAAATTATTAGCGGTTCTACACGCGTATTTATGCTGTTTTACTCTTTACGTTAAAAGTTTTTCCAGTTTGACCCATACCCGATAGAATAGACACACCCAACTTCATTATTTAGACCGTTTTTAATTAAGTTACATTTAATGGTCTGTTTATAAATTTAAAAACACGCTAATTCTATTTTTTTTTTTTAATAAGATAGGAAGGTGCTTATGTTTACGTGGTAAGGGAGGTTAAGAATGTATTTATGATCGAACTCCTTCGTAAATTACGCTGTTATAGTAACTCCTTTTTTTTTCTTCAGCTTCTCTCAAACTGTTTTCTTGAAATGAAACAGGATAACAGAGTTTACTATACCGATGTTCATAATAGTGATGTAGCGGATGTCATTTTTTTCACATCCGCGTATGCGGATGCGGATGAGGATGTTTGATTTCAACATCCGCGGATGCGGATGCGGATGTCTACATTTTCGTTATTTTTTAGGATATATTCGAGATTTGTTGTGTTTAACGTATATAATAAGTTATTATATAGAGAGAGCTGTAGCTATAATGTAGTATAATTGATTAATTGTACAATAATTGCTGTACTTTTCTCTGAACATATAAAATAATATCAAGCATCTAACTAATATAGAAATCAATTAGTGAATTCGTCTGCAAATAAATTCGTTATATTTTGTTGAGTTTCAGCCACAATTAGAAACCATAATTGTGTTACCAGGATGCGGGACGTGAACCCAACTCAAATGCACCCCCACCGACCTCTTTCCCCAACCTCCACCCTTATAGAAAGATCTTTAATTAGCTTGATAACTATTTATATTAAGTTTAAAGTTTTATTAGGCATATTTATAAATGAGTAATTAAAATAAAGTAAACTAAGATGTTCATCGTTTAATGTTCAAACTTAATTATAGGAAGGTTATGCTTAAGGAACATTAATTTTTCTGCCTTTTCTGCTGCCAGTCTGTTTCTCTTTTCATCATATATTAATCCAGCACTGCTAAATAATCTCTCGCTTGGTACGTTTGTTGGAGGACAGGCTAAATGTTTCCTTGCAAGTTTACTCAAGTATGGATAGATATTCTGCGTATTTTTCCACCAACTAATAGGATTGTCACATGCAGCCAGGCGTTTTTCTTGGTGATAGCTCTCGATCATTTTTACTACATCTTTTGACATCGCGTAGGTCTCGTCATTGCTGCTTGACTCAAGAAACTGAGAGACAGATTCTGTGATAGATTTGCTCGTTGAAGGTGTTGGTTCTGTCACTGAAACTTTTATTCTTTTGGTGGGTGGCGAAGCGACAGATTCAAGAGATTGAAGCTCTTCAACTGCTTTGCCAAGTGATGATTTAACTCGTTCTAATGTACTAGGTGAAAATAACTTAGCTTTGTAACGTGGATCTAAGTAGGTTGCAAGAGAGTAACTTCATACAAGAACAGCCTCTCGTCTTGTCGCTTGCATCACTTTTGCGCACAATGAACTAGTTCTATTAATATAGTAGAATTTGATAATTTCCGCTTATTAATGACGTTTTATCTCAACGGTCCACATCCGCACGACATCCGCAGTCCAAAGTGCGGATGCGAGAAAATGTGCGGATGTTCCGCGGATGCGGATGCGGATGTGACCTACATCACTAGTTCATAATAATGCAAAACTCGAAATCCGGAAAATCAGCAAACTGCTCTTAATACTTTGAGAATCATAGAAGAAAAAATTGGACATTTTATACAATATATATATATATATGAATAGAAACGACATAAGTGTTAAGGAACGTTTCTGCACACGAGGAGGAGAGATAACGAATAATGAAAAATGAGGCGAACCGCCCAGGAATCGAACCCAGGGCCTTCCAATTGCCGGTCGGACGCTCTACCATTATGCTACGGACCTCACTCAATCACAAATCGAAATTCTCCCACATAGGGCAGAAACCAATGCCCTGAGAGGGCACTATATATATATAGTGTGTGTGTGTATAAACGTAGTTTGGATCTTTTCCGTTTGACTGCCGCCATTGAATGAAACATAATTAAACTCCAGCCTTCTTTAGTTAGCTTTACTAACAAAAATATCACGACCTAACCTAACCAATCGTCAAGGTCGTACAGTTGACCTAACGATTGGTTAGGTTAGGTCGTGATATTTTCGTTAGTTAGCCTTATAAGGCTAAGTAAAGAAGGCTGGGGGCACTCACCTCTTATGTTTCAATGGCGGCAGTCAAACGGAAAAGATCCCGTAGTTTCACTACAGTCTTAATTATGAGGAGAAAAGCATAAGCAAATCGTGCAACATGGCAGCCTTTTCGAAACAAAAAAGGGATTAAGTTTATGAAACGGTGCAAACCACGAAATAAAAGCACGAATTATTTTAAACTTCAAGGAAACGAGTCTTGAGTCTTTCCTATATATAAAAAAATATTTTCTTTCAATTTTATATATATATATATATATATATATATATATATATATATATATACCGAGTAATTACAAATGATGTTCCCGATTTTAAACATTTACTATGACAAAACTAACAAAGCTACAGCGAAAAGCAAGATATAGAAATAAAGAAGAACTCAAACAGTTTTATTTGCGAGCTATTAAAATTCAATATGAACTCTTTTTGTGGCTCTGTAGACATCAAAGCGTTATTCTGTTTCCCTCCATACATTTTGTAGCAAATCATACTGAACTTTCCTAACAGCCTCACGTATCCTTTTCTTCAAATGTTCCAAAGTTGTTGCCATTGGTGGAACAGAAACTTAATTTTTGACATATCCCCAGAGAAAGAAGTTAAGGTTTAGATCGGACGAACAAGCCAGCCAAGCAATGGGCCGCCCACGCCCGATCCAACGATCAGGCAATTGCTCATTCAGGAATGTTGTAACCTCAAAAGGAGCCACAAAGGAGCTCATATGGAACTTCAATAGCTTGTAAATAAAACTGTTTGAGTTCTTTTTTATTTGTATATTTTGCTTTTCACTGTAGCTTTGTTAGTTTTGTCATAGTAAATGTTTAAAATCGGGAAGATCATTTGTAATCACCCGGTGTGTGTATATATATATATATATATATATATATATATATATATATATATATATTATATATATATATATATATATATATATAGAGAGTAACCTGTATCACTGTAAAAGTTTAAAAAAATAGCAATACTAATATATAATAAATGAGTTCTGAAACGTCATTATCTTACTGAAGTAAGGCTAATAAAAATCATTATAACTATAACAGTGGTTTTCCAAACTGTGGAGCGCGTACTGTTGGCTAGGGAGGCGTTTTTTGGTTACCCTCAAAAATCTGATAATAATACAAATACGAATAATTGTACAATGCCATTTTAGTTTGTTGAATCATTGATAACACCAGTACACATTTGAAAACTTGTCGATCGATTTTTACAAACTAGTTGGTGATTCTATATAATTTGAGTGCGCTGATCTCAAAAATAAGTTAGTTTTTCCTTATCACGTATGGTTTTCTTACTACAGGGTTGTCATAAATCCCCCATTTATCCCACAAATGTGAACCATCTTATCGAGACCAACATTGGATTGCACATGCTAAACATAAATTTTGTTGTTATAGACTACAGTAACGCTTACATAATAATGTAGGGTAAATATATATATATATATATAACAACCAGTCCCGTTCCCAGCAAAATACTCTCTCCCTTCCCATCAATGGTGGTTAACATTTGGGGACAGATGAGGTATTACAACACCCCTTGTAGCACGAAATCTTTAGGTGATAGAGTAAAACCTAATTAAAGCAGATTAAATAGCCTCCTAGCTCTTGAACAAGCATATTGCTTGTTTATGAAAGAATAAAAAAATAACTGAAAGAAACAAAATATTTTACCTTCTTTACCAAGCGAAGTATGTGTCGGATGCCAATAAATTGTTCTCCTGCAATCTAGACCCCAAAAGTTCTGCAGAGTCCTTAGGCAGATTCAAATCCCTGACTAAGTCATTGTTCAACTTGGGTTAATGGTTTAGGAGGATCTCGGTCAGCTGTTGGCTGTTCATAAACATCATCATTGTCTGAATTTGGAGCTGATCAGAATCTGAATTGTATTGATCCAGACTCTCGGGTGGGCGAAGAATAGGAACTTCTGGACCATGGGTACCGACCTTATTGCAGATGGAAGACTTGGGTATTGAAGTTTCTCTTTATTCTTTGCATTATACCCTTTAACATTGCAAGAACAGAAGTAGCAGTCGTCGTCGTATGGTTTCTAGGCTCGCGCACATACTAGGGATCCCAAATGGCAAACTTTCTCTTTTACCTTTGCTCCAATTCCGTAGTGCCGCAACACACGTAAGACAAACCTTGTGTGGAGCCTAACTTTTGTCTTGATCTCCTAATTTAATTCCAAAATAAGCATGATAAGCTCTCTTAATGAAGGTCGTTACATTTGTCCTTTGTTTTACAACATACCGACCACAAATACAGGGTGTACATAAAGTCAGGATCTATTTTTGTGAAGCACTTGGAAATTATATGGAATTCAATCATAAAATGATAAAGTGGTAACATTTATTAAATAATTAAGAGTAGGATTCGACGTGACGCTCATCAGTATCCCTGCACAGCTCAAATCGTTCCGCAGCATTTCTAAACACATTCTGGAGCATTTGCGGGGTTATGTTATCTGCAGCAGTTCGTATACGTGTACGTAAGTTTTCAAGACTCGTAATCTTCGTCTGATAGACGTGCGATTTGATAAAGCCCCATGCAAAGAAATCTAAAGGGGTTAAATCTGGTGATCTCGCTGGCCAAGGTCTGTTGCTTCCGCGTCCGAGCCAGCGATTTGGAAAACGTCCATTTAGATAATCCTGAACAATTTTGGCATAGTGACAAGGAGCACCATCATGTTGATAGACGACGGGGATAGGATTGTTAGTACCGTCGTCTATCAACATGATGGTGCTCCTTGTCACTATGCCAAATTGTTCAGGATTATCTAAATGGATGTTTTCCAAATCGCTGGATCGGACGCGAAGCAACAAAAGATTGGCCAGCGAGATCACCAGATTTAACCCCTTTAGATTTCTTTGCATGGGCTTTATCAAATCGCACGTCTATCAGACGAAGATACGAGTCTTGAAAACTTACGTACCGTATACGAACTGTTGCAGATAACATAACCCCGCAAATGCTCCAGAATGTGTTTAGAAATGCTGCGGAACGATTTGAGCTGTGTAGGGATACTGATGGGCGTCACGTCGAATCCTACTCTTAATTATTTAATAAATGTTACCACTTTATCATTTTATGATTGAATTCCATATAATTTCCAAGTGCTTCACAAAAATAGATCCTGACTTTATGTACACCCTGTATAACAAAATATGTCTGGACTATGGGTACGTCCTCTAGAAGCCATTATTAAAATTTTAAAGACGTAATGTTAGAATTATCTATCTGAAAAATATGAAAAAACGAAATTAATTAAAGATAAAAAAAGGTAAAAAATTACAAAACGCCCCAAAATTGTTTTGCTAATAACTTTAAAACTGTGGGTGATAGAAAAAAACTGGTAGCATTTTTGAATTCAGCGCAGCGAACTGCTTCAGAATCACAACTCAAAATAAAGAAATCGATTTTCATGCAGACCGGTGTAATTAATAGGGGAGTTAGTGGGTCGTCGTAACATAAAGTTTGGAAAACACTGAACTATAACAATAATATTGTACCTACGTATTATTATTTGTTATTATGACGGTCAAACAATTATGTAATTAAAAGTAACTGTGGAAAACCTCTCGCTAACAAAGTAATACACAAAACGACACAGGTTGCAACTTCTCTACAAATAACATTATATATATATATATATATATATATATATATCTATATATATATATATATATATATATATAATATATACGGGTGGACAAAAAAAAAACCTGGACACTTTTGTTTTTCCATCAAATTTCAAACTAGTTAGCTAATACACCCAAAATTAGTACAAGATGTAGCCAATAGTATGGTTATCATGTGCTGAAAATCTCAGTTAATTATCTTTGGCCGTTTCTTAATGACAAAAAATTTAACTTCGACTTTTTGATGGCGAACATTCCTGAATTCATAAAAAGTGAAGAATGGCCACCAAATTCTCCTGACTTAAATCCTCTGGATTACTTCGTGTGGAATGAGCTGAAGTCATTGGTGTACCATGGTCGCAGGGAACCATTTTCAAATCTGCCAAAGAATTGAGGTTGTTTGGCCTATGGTCTCCCAAGACAAAATCAAGTCATCCATAGATCAGTGGAAAAGGAGAGTACTGGCCGTAATTCAAGAAAATGGGGGGCCAATACAACATCGATTTCAATAGGGTAAGTTTTATACGATTTCCATTGAAATTTTTAGCACATGATAACTATACTATTGGCTACATCTTGTACTAATTTGGGTGTATTAGCTTGACTAGTTTGAAATTTGTAGGAAAAACAAAAGTGTCCAGGTTGTTTTCGTCCACCCGGTATATAATATATATATATATATATATATATAATAATATATATATATAGATATATATATAATATATATATATATACACACACACATATATAATATATATATTATATATAATATATATATATATATATATATATATAATATATATATTTACCATTACTTATTCGGACTATAGTGGATTTAATTATCCCAGAAGAGTTCCTTGTTCCATGCACGGTCTGTGTGTATCATATATATAACGTAAAGAACGACGCTTTGTATAGGAGAATATTCCGCGCAAGATGAGAGCGAAAGAACGAAACAAATGAAAAAATGAGGTAACCACCCGGGAATCGAACCCGGGATCTTCCGATTGCCGGTCAGATATGATAACCATTACACCACGGGCCTCACTCAATCAAATGTCGTAATTCCTCTACATGCGCGCAGAAACCATATATATATATATATATATATATATATATACTGTATATATAATATATGCATGTAAAGCAATGAAACCTTTCTTCTGACCCATACTTAAGTTATAATGTTATAATGTTTCAGACCAACAAAGACCCTAGGATCCACTCATGGCTGATCTACCTAACTGTGTTCGTAATTGTGTATTGTGTATGTCCTCCGTGGTGGCGGAGGGGACCTACAATTTGACGTGGGTTCCGAATCACAAGAACATAAGAAATTTATGTAAAAACTGCCTGTACATTGGCAACGACCAATTTTTACGAAACTAAATAATTATCAATTTAAAACTAATTAATTATCGATTTAAAACTAAAGATAGAATCTCTCGATCCAGAGGATGAAGTCAAAATAGACTACTATCCACAAATATGTTACACTCTATATCTATTTATAACCGACATGCAAGTATATCAGATCCAAAGGATCAAGTCAATTTCATTACGGTATCCATCCAACCAAAAATAAGTCACGATCCATATCGATTACGGACCAAGTCAAAATTTACCACCATATACATTACAATATATATACTTAGGAGGAAAAGTGTAGGTGTGGCTGTAAAGACTGTACAGTAATGTAGAAATGTGTGTGCACCCATTTTGGGTCTCCCATTTAAAGGTGTTTGTGGGGCAAGTGAAGATCATGAGTTTTTCAATACCTCACAGTACTATGGGGGGCACCGCTCGGCAGAGGAATCTCTTTAAATGGGGTGTGTAAGGACAGAGAGTATCCCCTAACCCAAGATGCTGCCTCCCTATATCCCACAACACTCGTGTTGAGCTGTCGGATCTATCACCACAAAGCCTTAATTTTAGTACCTTAAACTATACCCAATATATCAACATATGCGTCTATCGATTTTTAAACATGTTTATAGAGGTGCTACTAATTACTTCTACCGGCAAACTATTCCAGGTATTTACTATTCTATGCGTAAAAAAGTTTTTGGCAACTGTTGTCTCGAACCTTCTACTTGTCAACTTACACCCGTTATTTCTAGTCCTATTATATTGACATATTTTGAAAAAGCTATCTCTATCTACGTTATCGAACCCATTCATAATTTTGAACACCTGGATTAGATCACCCCTTAGCCTCCGAGTCTCGAGTGTAGTCAATTTTAACTTCTTAAGCCTATCCTCGTACGACTTTGACCTAATCGACGGAATCATCTTAGTTGCTCGTCTTTGAACTCTTTCGATTTTGTCTATATCTTTGCGCATATGCGGATTCCAAAATTGGATCGCGTACTCCAAATGGGGTCTAACTAATGATTTATAAAGAGGAACTATAATATCGCGCGATTTGTACTCAAAATTCCGAGCTATAAAACCTAACACTTTGTTCGCCTTATTGACCGCTGCTGTACTTTGTTTCGCTACTTTTAAATCACCAGTGACTATAACTCCTAAATCTTTTTCCTGATCTACGCTTGTTAACTCTTTCCCTGACATACTATACGCAAAATTACCGTTACGCGAACCTATATGCAAAATTTTGCACTTATCAACGTCAAATCTCATTTGCCATGTGACTGACCAATCAACGATTTTATTCAGATCTTCCTGGATTTTACCTCTATCTTCGTCATTAATCGCCCTACCACCCAGCTTCGTGTCATCCGCAAACTTTGAAACTGTACTGACTCGGCCGACATCTAAATCGTTAATATATATAAGAAAAAGCAAGGGGCCCAATACAGAACCCTGAGGAACGCCACTCGCTACATTAGCCCAACACGACTCCGCTCCATCAACGACCACCCTCTGTTTCCTACCTCGCAACACTCTTCTAGCCAATTTGTTACTACACCCCTGATTCCATGAGCCTAGTTTTTTCAATGAGTCTTTTGTGCGGCACGGTGTCAAACGCTTTTTGAAAATCTAAATACACTACATCAACCGCCCAATGTCTATCGTAAACGTCAACCACGCTTTGGAAAAATTCTAAAAGATTAGTTAAGCATGATTTGTTTCGCTTAAAACCGTGCTGCGTATTTCTAACTAGTTTATGCAATTCTAAGTGTTCGACTATACGATCCCTAATTATTGATTCCAGTAGCTTACCTACAACAGACGTTAAACTGATTGGCCTATAATTTCCCGCCGCACCTTTATCGCCTTTCTTAAAGATAGGTGTTACGTTTGCTAACTTGAATTTATCTGGTACGCACCCCTCAGAAATAGACGCATTAAAAATCTTTGTTAGCGGCACAACAATGCTATCTTTTAATTCTTTTAGTAGTATGGGATATATGGAATCCGGCCCCGGTGATTTACGCGTTTTCATTTTATCAATATAGCGCATTCCCTCCCTTTCACTAACCACTATATTATCCAAAATATTACCATTATCAAAAGGTATTATGTCTATGACCGTAGGGATATTCGTTACATCTTCTATAGTAAAAACTGACGTAAAAAATTCGTTTAGCAAGGTAGCCATTTCCTTGTTTTCAGAAACTAGATCTCCGTTTACATTTTTCAAAGGCCCCAAGACGCTTTTTACTGGATTTCTATTATTGACGTATTGAAAGAATCGCTTGGAGTTTTCTATACCGTCACGAGCTATGGAGATTTCAAATTCGCGCTTGGACTTTTTTATTACACTTTTCGCTTCACGCCTTAGAGATATGTAGTTGTTTCGTAACCACAAATTGTCTTTATCGCACTTATGTAGCCTATAAGCCCTATCTCTACTCTTTATAATGTCTCCTACTCTAGAAGTAAACCACAAGGGCTTGTTGTTTACTTTCGCACGCTTAATTTTGTACGGTACACATTCCTCATTTATTGTCCTAAATACTGTTTCGAACGATTCCCACATTAGTTTTGCGTTGGAGTTCCCATTACGTTTTCCCAATTGACGTGTGACAATTTATTTCGAAATTTACTAAAGTCTGCGTGCTGGAAGTTAGGAATTTTAGTCGAGTTAGCTGGTTTCGAGTGACTTACTGAGAGGACAAACTCTACCATATTGTGATCGCTATTGCTTAACGGTTCTATTACTTGAAGATCAGTAATTAGCCTATCATCTGTAGTTAAATTACTAAATCTAAAATACTGTCCAACCTCGTAGGTTCCCCAACCTTTTGAATAAGAAAGCTATCCTCGAGAAAATTAACTAAACAATTACCTTCCGCGTCTCCCTGCATTGTATCGTAATTTACGTTAGCGCAATTAAAGTCACCCATAACTAAAGCCTGCTCACTACCGATTATTCTCTTTAGTTCACGATATAACGCTTCGTCCGTATCAGCTGTTTGATTAGGGGGCCTATATATAACCTCAACAACAAGTTTGAAATCGTTCAATTTAAGTTCTGCTATAGTCGAATCTATCGGTTCTGGAATTGTGTGCTTTACTTCTATAACGTTCGCTATATTATCTTTGATATACAACATAGCACCGCCTCCTCGCCTACCTATTCTGTTTTTAACAAAAAGTCTATAACCTTTAATTTGATACTCCCATACAAAGTCACGAGTTTCAGTGCTAAGCCACGATTCATTTATCGCAATTATATCATAGTCTTTACAAGCAATTAAAGAAAAAAATTCGTTTCTTTTATTTCGTAGGCTACGAGCATTTAAAGATAGAACCTTCAAATTGTTTGTAATTGCGACACCTTCGCGAGCGCAGTGGAAATTTATGGAATTTACGCTGGGACCGTTCGAGTTACGGCAGCCTGAAAAGAAGAGACAGTATTATGAAATAGTCTTCCTAAACGCGCAGCTCCAACGTCATTAAGATGAAGTCCATCTCCGAGGAACAAGTCCCTCCTGCCGTAGAAACTGTTCCAAAAATTCGCAAAATGGACTCCTTCCTGTTGGCAAAGAGACTTTAGGTTATTGTTAATATAGGTCGCCTTGCTGTAGAAATCGTTACGATGGATAATAATTCGAGGAAGTATACCTGTTAAAACAATCTTATTATTTTTTTCCTTTAATCGCTCAAATAAGTCCCTGTATCTAGCCAGTAGTTCTTCCGATCTAGAATTTAAAACGTTATTAGTACCGACATGAATAACATACGTTGTGTCCTCGGAGGTACCGTCTGTAAATTGGTCAACACTATTAGTTATATCCTCCACCCTTGCACCAGGGTAGCAGTAACGGCGCCTACGACGAAGGTTTCTCCCACAGAATTCCTCGAGCTGCCCTCGAACAATGGAATCGCCAACGAGTCGTATTTCCGGTTCATCAGCATCATCGAAACCTAAAACAGAAAACTTATTGTTTGTTATTACTGGTAGACATGTCTTAGGTTTTCTCAATGGGGCTCCATTACGCACTCGAACGAAGGGTTGGGAACTAGGAGAAGAGAGAGGGCTATTAATACTATTTATATTATTAGTAGAAACTGAGACAGGAGGGGTCGTAACTGGAGTCTCAAGGGATTCTAATTTTGCCGTCAGGAGCATCACCCTTTCTTCAAGCCTTACTCTGGCCTCCTTCTCACGTTCTAACTCGTTCCTCAGCACTTCCAAGTTTGAGCACCACCTGCAAACTAACTGTTCATTATTATTAGTCATTGTAAACGCGTAAGCGGCAAATTTCCCTTCACAGCGACTGCAAGTACTTGACGGGGGTGCCATGCTTTTAATTAGTTAAACAACAAAAAACAAAAACACAAAAACACAAAAAACAAAAAACGAGCGTTTGGAAATTAATAAATTACAACGTAGGTCTACCGCGTTTTTGAAACGCAGAAACAGGTTCTTGTATCTCGAATATATATATATTCTTATAAGCCCTTGCGTTGATTTTATAATTAATTATAATTGCATTATTATAATTACTTTTAATGAATTTATCCAAATTGTATGTATGCAGTGTATTAATAAATAGACGTTTTGTGTGTGCGTAAGTGAAGAATCGCAGGATAATATAGTAATAATAATAATAATAATAATAATAATTTTAATTACAAATAACGGGGGAGATATTTTAATAACATTTTTTAAGTTCCATTTAATTCATGAAATGTAATTTTTAATTCAAAACACCGAACACTCCATCCCACGAGCGTAATATCGTTGTAATATGATGAAATCAATCAATGATTCATGAAATTTTTTATTATAAAATATTTTCCTCGTAAAGTGATTTCGTTTTGCGTAAATATATAAAGAAATAAATAATTCTAAACATCCATTTGTGTCACGCAAATTGGCAGAATTAATGGCACTTTCTCACGTGACACTGTGCCAACGAGACAAAGGAGGAGAGAGGAGGTACGTATTATAACATCCGCAAAATAGATGTTTCTTTTCCCTATAAAAAGTGAAGTTAATTTAAAGTTACGAAGCGTTACGCGCAAGATGACGTATTTGTTTTCGTTTCTATAAACAGATTCTCGTATTCCTTCATGAATCTGCGCTTGCTTCATTGCATGACCGCATCATGCATTCTAAATCAAGGCTTATCGATTTAACAATTTTTTTTTTAAATTCTCCCGCATGTCGTGCGTTTCATGTAGACCGATAGACTAGAGTATTTAGTCAAAGAAACATTTAAAAAATAAGATACACACACACACACACACACACACACCACACATATATATATATATATATGTACAGTATGTAATAATAATAATAATAATAATATAATAATGAGAGGTATAGAGATAGATAGACAGACGCGCCCATCTCCGTAATGTCTGACACAAATCATTACGAATTGAAATGGAGCTCAGGAACCACGTTAATAACGTCACTAATGTGTTTGAATTTTTTCTTTTTTTACAATTGTTTTTGTTAGTTTTCTTGGTTATTTAAGAGGATTTCTTTGATTCTCTTTTCTTAGTTATTTGCTTCGTATATAATCATAGTCTCTTCTTTCTCTTTTTGTTTCGTTACACTTTATTTGGGTCATCCACACCAAATTACACACACACAGTGTTTACGATGTCTTTGGGGGCCGTTCGAGTATTACGTGGTTATTCGGGTGTTACAAAGTGTTACGAGAGGGGAGGAACGGGTCACTCGATGCGTTACGTAACAAAATATCTTTTGTAGCTGAATTATTATTATTTTTATGAGTTAAAGTTTTCGTATGAACCAAGAAGAAATGGTTTGTCTTCAAAACGGGAGATGTTCAACACTTCTGAACCAGATCCAAGAAAAAGTCTTCCCCGTAATTCATCGTTAAAAAGAGTGGATTACGAGGACCATCGGAGGAAAACAATCCTTTTCTTCTGAATAAAAATTTCTTATAATTTGTTTTAATGTTTATCCTTTCTAAGTTACTGGAGAACCTCGTAACTTTGTAGTTGTTCCGTGCGTCGGTCTCTTTTCGTGCGAAGGTCAAGCTGGTGGCCCCTGTTCTAGCCCTGGACCTGGCCTAGTGCTGCCTAGAGTTGCCCTCGCGATTTCCATCGCACATAGGGACACCCGGCTCATCTGATATCGTTTTGAGCCAGGCATCTAGTCTTCTTTGACACCAGTGGGGTTTCTGTTGTCCTTGGGAAGCTGGTTAAATAGTCGTAACCCCTTCCTCCCCCCCTAATAACCATAATATTTTTCTTCAGAGTCGAGGGTGTCCCCTTCTCTAACCTTTAACTTGAGAACACTACGCATTCTACCTTTTCTATTTTCTACTCTTGTTTGGGTGGTTACTAGGTTCAGTTTGAGGTTTGGTACCAGTTTTCCTATTAACTTCCCCGTGTATATATTATGGTGTATCTACCTATCATCCCAGCAATGTAGATTTAATTTACGAAGTCTTTCCCAGTAGTTGAGTTCGCAGCCATCAATCTTGGCTGTGAAATTTCTTTTGATTTCTTCTAGTTTATTAACTTCTATTTTTTATCGGGTTCGTCAAAACTGAGCAGTATTGCAGTTTTGGTATGATCAGTGTTTTAAGCAGGGGAATCATTACTCTCTTGTCACTCGTTTTAAAGGCTTTAAAAATTGTCCCTAACTCTTTTTGTTTTGTTTATCGCTATCTGATTTAATTTAAGATTTCGCATCATCGAACACTGTAACGCCTAAACCCCTTGCTTTCGTGCTTCTCTAAATTTCCTGTCTATCTGGGGTTTAATATGATGTCTGTTTTAGTTCCTCATTTCTTCTGTATCTCGAAAGTTGAAAATTGTCGGTGTTAAATTTCATGTTGTCTTCTGACCATTCGTATATTCTGTTTGTGTTCCCTCTGTAAGGCTTCCACCTCTTCCGCATTGCCGATTTTTCTGCTAATTTCTTATCATCAGCAAAGGATGTTACTATACTGTCGTTGGTTATTTCATTGTGTGTGTTAGCATGCCAATGAATAGGAGTGCGGCTAATACTGTTCCTTGTGGAACTGAACTGCGTACTTCCGAGTCTGACGATATACCTTGGAATTTTACGACTCGCTGACGTTCCCTGAGGAAGTTGTAGATCCAGTTACCCACTTTGCCTCTTATTCCCACATGTTTTTATTTTATGTGTATTATACCATGATCACATTCGTCGAATGCTTCATCAAAAGCCACGTATATTGCATCGTACTTTTCACTGTTTTCAAGTACGTTTATAACATTGTTATAGTGCTCTTAGTCGTGATAGGCACGATCTTCGTGATCGGCATCCGTGCTTGTTCTCATTGAATTCTTCCTGCGTCTCCAAAAAGTCATAGATTTTCTCCCTGACTATTCTTTCAAATATTTTGCTTAGATGGGATATCAGTAACACTGATCTATAGCTCTTTGCTTGAGATCTATCCCCTCCTTTATATATAGGGACAATGTTTGCTCTTTTTAAAATGCTCGGTATTTCTTCTGCGTCCAGGGATGTTCTTCATATCCAGTATTGGGGTGTAGTTATTCAATTTCAACAATTTTTAATGAACAAGGCGTACCATTTGTCTGCACTAATTAAAATTAGTTGTATGAAGAGGGAGTACAAACTTTATCGCATTACGTAATGCTCGAGGGCGGGTGGGGGAGTTCTCCAAAACGTTACAAAGTCTTACATAGGAGGAGGGGAGTAAAAAAAGTTTTGTTTTTCACGTTACATAATATTTGAACGACCCCTTTATCAGATGACTACTTCCAAATCAAACCCAACTGTACCTGTATACATTAACCAATTCATTTTATATATATACAGGGCGTCCCAAAAAAATGTATACACACTTTAAATAATTATAAAGGCAGTGTTTATTAAAATACATTTCATTTTCAAAATGTAATAGAATCTACAGACATTATTTAATTGTTTTGTCAACGCCTGTTTTCAAACTGACGTCCGTTCTGGTCCAGGCACTGCTGATAACGCGAAGCAATGGAATCGCAAACATCACGAAACATTTCGTTTGGTATTTGTGTGCATTCTCGTTCAATGGCTGCTCTCAATTCAGCGACTGTTGCAGGTTTTATAGCGTAGACTTTGTCTTTTAAGTATCCCCATAAAAAAAAGTCTAGTGGTGTGAGGTCTGGTGAACGCGGAGGGTATTCTACGAAACCCCTTCGTCCAATCCACATCCACATCGTGCCAAGTACCACTCGCAATACTCCACTCTTCGGTCCGGATCATCTTCATTAATAGCATGGACTAATCTTGGAATGTAACTTTTCCATTGACAGCGCTTCAAAATGCGTTGGACAGACGATTCTGAAATTCCTACCTCACGACTCGCTTGCCGCACAGATTTTCTTGGACTTTGGTGATACGTTTCCAGTACTCTTTCTTGCTTTGTGGGGCTTGTCGATGTCCGTGGTCTTCCGGAACGCTTCTTGTGGACATTCTGAACAGTTCCATCGGCTTCAAACTTATCTCTAATTCGAGTGATGGTAAGTCGCGTTGGTGGATCTGTTTGAAACTCCCTCCTAAACTGTCTTTGCACTTCAACTGCGTTTTCACACTTCCAGTAGCATTTTAGAATGAATTTCCTTTGTTCAAAGCTTAGTCTGACTGCCATTATTAATTCTAATGGGTTTAACTTGGAAAGAAAGAAACATCAATTGAGCTATCAGCTGTTAAAGTGTGTATACATTTTTTGGGACGCCCTATATATATATATATATATATATATATTATATATATATTACTTCGAAAAAATGAAAATGGTGCATCAACTTCCATTTTTTAAAATTAGCAATCAGCATAATTAACCATTGCGTGGCTAATCAAAGAAACTGAAAACTTTTGTCGGACGACTAACTTTTTCAAAATTTAATGTTCGACCTTTGTGTGTGTATATATATATATATATATATATATATATGGTTAGCTTCCGCCCGAATTGCTCATTCTGACCAAGGTCAAGCTTTTCACTCCACCTTAGACCTACAGTTTAACGTGGAAACCGAACCACGCCCCACAACAAATCGATGAATCGGTACAGAATTTAAATTCTGTACCGATTCATCGATTTGTTGTACTTGGTATTCCATGCATTAAAACCAAGCTCACCCTTTCGTCTATTGTTAATTTCGCAGCCATCCCCTACCTAAAAAAAAAATAATATATTATAATCAACACTGAAAATTCCTATGATGCGCAACTTTTGCGCCACCCTCTCTCTCTCTCTCTCTCTCTCTCTCTCTCTCTCTCTCTCTCTCTCTCTCTATATATATATATATTATATATATATATAATATATATATATATATATATTGTGTGTGTGTGTGTGTTTTGGAAAGAGACACGGAGAATAAAAGAGAGATTAGCTCTCAATCTTCAACTGAACCATATAACTAACCAAAAACAA
Source organism: Bathynomus jamesi (assembly GCA_023014485.1). NCBI lineage: Eukaryota > Metazoa > Arthropoda > Malacostraca > Isopoda > Cirolanidae > Bathynomus > Bathynomus jamesi. The sequence goes on along the minus strand of JAJOZX010001981.1, from coordinate 347,294 downwards.
GGAAAGTCAATGTCGATGTAGATATAGAAGTCTTCAAAAGAACACTAGAAATATTGGCTCGGATTATCTCTGATGTAATAATCAGGGCTGTGGAGTCGGCACATAAAAAACCGACTCCGACTCCTCAATTTTTTGTCTATCCGACTCCGACTCCGAAGGTATATTAATTCTAAATCTGCTATGATGATAATTACACAAGAGGCATTTCATCACCACCACGTGAAGCATCATCATCTGTGGTCATTGTTACGGTAACTTTGTCTGTAGTAAAGAATCTTGTAAGTGGTGCTTGTCGTTCAGTAGATTTCTGATCTTTTGTTAACTTTGAAGTAGTTGGAAGGTTTTTATTACTATCTTTCTCAATGACAACTTCTAAAATTTTGGGATGGAAACACTGCAAATGTCTTTTCAAATTTGATGCTCTGGTTGGTGCATTTTTATCAGAGCCAGTAAAACCACTGATTTTTGCTTCACATAATTTTTCATCATCATCATCATCTCTATCATACACTGACACACGAAATGTTTCCCATCTGTGGTTATTGTAAAATATTAAAAAACTGCAGACTTTGTTGGAAGTGTCTTTGCCATTGTGAAAGGGGTTTTAGACTTGAAAGTTAAAAACTTATGAAATTTAGAAAGAACTCGAAATTAAATAAGCATTAAAAATAAAAAATATTATCTGAAAAGAAAAAATGAATTAATGGCATTAGTGTCTGAAATGGAAAACATTGTGTTTATTATTTAAGTGGTTTAACCACCATAGCTGCCAGTGATATCACACACAAAAACATATTTTATTAAAATTTATATTGAGGTCGGAGTAGGAGTCGGAGTCGGTACATTTTTACCGACTCCGACTCCGACTCCAGCACCACCAAAATTGCTTCCGACTCACTCCGACTCCACGACTCCGACTCCACAGCCCTGGTAATAATCATCGAAGAGGGCCAGAAACTGGCACAACGTTCAGTCCAGTTTATGCGACCCATTGCGCTACCTCCTGGGTGTTTATTACCGGCACCGTCGGGATCGAACCTCCGACCTCAGTGTCTCACTTCGCTTTTAGGGAAACGGTGTTACCCACTGAGACGCGGAACTGGCAAATGTACCTGACGGGTCTATAGATTTGAGGTAGAGAGCTCAAGGGAGTAATTCTTCCTTCATCAAACCAATCAAGGAGGTTACCAGGTGTGTGTGTATATATACACACAATGTTATAGATGTTAGGATGATGATGATGATGATGTCTGTCTGTTCTGTGTTCGTTTATACACACCTAAACGGCGAGGGTAATCTGCACCAAATTTAGTATATACACATTAAGGGCCAACCAGGGAAGGTTTAGTAACACACTCACCCCTACTAGGTTGTTTCGGGGGCTTTTTCTGCGCAAGGCGCAGGAGGCATTTATATATATATATATATATATATATATATATATATATATAAAATGTAGGGAGGGGCCAAGCGCGAACGCCGGCAAAAATGGCCCCCTATATAAGAAGGAGAGAGCTGAAATCAAGGTCTCCCGGCTCATTAATGCCGTTTTTTTTTTTTTTTTTTTTTGCATATAAATTTTGAAAAGATTGTGTAGTGTATAAAATGCATGTATGTGCATTGAAGAAGAGAGGAGAAGCGTGTGTTTGAGAGCATTCTGGACTGCTCACAGGGTAGATGAGACACGGAAAAAGATCAGCTAAAGGGGACGGTGACAGGAGAAACGGGAGTTCCAGCACTCCCTCAATCCTGTCTAATGTACCCCCAAGCAGTACTTCCCTAGTCGAGTGGTGTCTACAGTCTCATCTTTCAAAGGAGGATATATATATATATATATATATATATACATATATATATACCCTATTTGACGCTTACAAAACGCTGCGCCGTGAAAGACGCACCTTAATTTTGGAAAGGTAAATTCAAGAAAAAAGTTTTTGATGCACTTTATTGTTAATAGAATGGATATGTAAAATTCAATAAAAAGAAAACCCAAAAGCCAATAAGAAAGATAATATGATTATTACTCTTATTATTTGTTATTAATCAACTTCAGATTCATTACTGACATTATCATCATTATCCCCATCATCATAATCATCGTCATCTTCACTTGTTGTATCACTGTCACTCTCATACAATAAATGATCTTCGTGCCATCCATTGCATTACTTATACCACATTTTTTAAAGGACTTGACCACAATTTCAGTCTTAACATCATGCCATGACTTCAGCACCCATTCACACACTTGTGCTATTCATGGACGTTTCATCCTTCCCCCCTTTCGGCTTCTAAGACGCAGGGCGATTTTTTAAGGTATTTATAAGGAAAAAAAGTGCGTCTTATAAGACAAATACGGTGTGTATATATATATATATATATTTATATATATATATATCTATATATATATATATATATATATATATTATATATATATATATAAAATATATTATATATATATATATATATATATATATATATATATATATATATATATATATATCTTTTAAGTGAGTATTATATAATACAACAAAACATTGCTTAAACGTGACACTAAAGATTAACTCAAAAAATTCACAAAAATCCTATTCCTTTTTTAGGCCTAAAAATAAAAACGAGATATTAAATTTTTAATCTGATGAACTTCATTATGTCTGTACAGCAAATATTGAGTTAACCAATTTTTTGTGGTTGCAAATTGCTTAAAATTTCTTTTCATACTTTGTTGGCATTTTCAATTTTAAAAATAAACTAAATTCCTCCTACAAGGAACGCGAACCAACACGTTTGCTAATTTTTGCGTGCATATTTTCGCAAACGTGGTGATCTTGTGACGTCATTGCATATTTTGATTTAGTTCTGTTTCACGTTGAATTCAACATGACCCTATCGACAACGTATGTCCACTGAATAGATACGTTATACTCTTAAATAGACAGAAATAAAAAAAAAATTCTCAGTTGCTACGATGGTGTCTCTTCTTCGCTCTCTGATTGGTCGATCTACGTTCGATATCCTCGACATCTATTGGCTACTCCGTGTTGCTATGTCAACCGCTCATTTGAAAGTCTTCATGTTTTAGCCTCCCCCTATACATTTTCTGTTTTTTAATACGCTCAGAATGTTTTTAAATTTTTTGTTATTATTTTTATTTTTTCCTACCTTGCCTCACTTCCCAAGCTCGTTATAGAATCTCGTGTCTGAAGTTTCATTATTGTTGTGGAGTTCTTTTGAGAAGGTTAGTGAAGCACTGAAGGAGTTTGACAAGTATTAAATAATATAATAATATACATTAATATAGTTTTTATACGTGAAAAAACAAACTGTAATTAGACTCGTATATGAAGTCACAATTTCAATAACTTTTTTTATACGTTTATGTTCAGTAATTCAATTTTATTATTATTGCTATTTTTAGTTTAACGATTTTGCATACTTCAACACAAATAGCAATTTGCAAAATTAAAAGTCAATTAAGAAGTAATTACTTTTATATTATATATATATATATATATATATATATATATATATATATATATATATATACAGGGTGGGAGAAAAGTCTTTAAGGATTATTATTATTATTTGTATATATAAAATCCTTAAAAACTTTTCTTCCACCATATATATATATATATATATATTTTTTTTTAAGTTCGGGAAGAACCGATTCGCCTCTATTTAAAAGGGCATATCTCGGCAGAAAAACAAAGAAAAAGCGAGAGGAAAGAGAGGAAAAAGAAAGGGTGGAGGGGACAGTCGAAGTGGAAAAAGACCAAGGATGACAAGGACTGCAGGGTTGAGCCCCATCATCCTTGGGTGCTAGGGCCGGGAGGGCGCACGTGAAACCTCCAGGAACAAGCACGTACAAACGAGCACAAAGAGCACTCAAGAGCACGAGCTTAGAACCCCCTTGCGGGATATATATATATATATATATATATATATATATATATATATATATATACAGTATATATAACGTTAAACTAAAATTCTCATTATATTAATGTTTTATTACCAGAAAGTATAAAGTATTGATTTATTTAAACTGTATCATCGTTAAAGTCAATCGAAATGTCTGAAGTTTTGACAACTAATAGCCAGTTTTTCTCCCAAAATCTGGGACCACGTGCCTGTTTCAATCAGGAAACTAAACAACAACTTATCAACCTCTTCGCATTACAGGTAAATTGTATAGTATTAATCATTAGACATAGTCATACAGGTCTGTTCTTCACTTATTTCGTAAAGTATGATTATTTTAATTATATATATATATATATATATATATATATATATATTATAAACGTATTAGGTGGAAAATTCCGAGCCAGTAAAAATATTTATCAAGTTCCGATTAGGTTTGTGAATGCCATTTTGCTCTTTTCTTTGTTCAGTGAATGTGTTTATAAACAAACATTTAATTCGTATTTTAGGATTACGTTATTTTTTCTATTCCGTACTGAAGTGGCCCTACCGTGTATAGTGGTGAGATACCATATCCCATCTGCCCATACACCCAGTGGGGAAACTGGCATTTATCATCCACTCTTCCCTCGTTCTCGCTTTCATTTTCGGCACCGCTCCAAGCATGCCATTAAAGAGACAAAAATGGTACTCGCGTAGAAATAAAAACGTTTCCTGCTTCCGGAAACAGCATTTGTAAATGATTTTGGGCAAAATCACGGAGAACATCTGTGGAAACTAATATATATATATATATATATATATCACGTGGGAAAAAGTGTTTCCTATAATGCTATGCTTCCCTTGCATGCAGGGCTTCCGAAGCATCTGAAATGAATGATTTCATAACCTGACGAAACAACATAATTTCAAAATTCACACACACACACACACACACACACACCACACATATATATATATATACAGGGTGTCCCATAAGTCCGGCATCATAGGAAAAATATAAAAAAAAAAAACAAAAGCTTTTATTTACAGAACGTGCTCAATATGTCCACCATTGTTTTCAATACACAAATTCAGACGTGATACCAGTCAGCAAGCACACGGTGAATGATGTCAGGAGTAATGGTGTTACATGCCCCAATAATGCGCTGCCGCAAATGTTCAACACTCCTAATTTTCTCTGCGTATACCAGCGCTTTCAAGTGGCCCCAGAGATAAAAATCTAGTGGCGTGAGATCCGGGCTTCTAGCTGGCCATTCCACAGGCCCTCGACGTCCTATCCAATGACCAGGGAATTGTTGGTACAGGTATTCCCTTACTTGGGTGCTGTAATGTGCAGGAGCGCCGTCTTGCTGGAACCATGTTGGGAAATTTCCTTCTTCGTTCAAGACACTGGGAAATGCTTCTTCCTTGAGCATACGTAGGTAGGTGCCTCCAGTGACATGTTCATCGAAAAAGAGGGGGCGTATGATGCGATCCTTCCAAATGCCACACCATACCATCACCCGAGATGCACCTTGTTCCTATGAAGAGGTATACCAGTGAGGGTTGTTTTGAGACCAGTAGCGGGTGTTCTGTCGATTTACCTCACCATTTCCATAAAAAACAGCCTCGTCACTGAACAGAATGATGGACGGGAAATTGGCATCCCGAGCATATGAATTATGGTTTGTAGAAATAGAAAAATATAAATTTCTCCTATGATGCCGGACTTATGGAACACCCTGTATGGTACTAGGGCAATTGCGCCCTGGTCAAGTGCGTCCCGGACAAATGCGTCCCGGTCATTGGCGTCCCTGGACAATTGCGTCCCGGACAATTGCGTCCCGGACAATTGCGCACTTCTCCAACTACTATATGAAGTTTATTTATTAGAGAAGTGAATAGAAAGTTAGTATCGGAATTTCAAATATACTTTTCATTTTAACTTATTAAACTTGTTATATGTTCATAAGTTCTGTTCGAAACTGTTCTCTAAAACTTTATCCATCATCAGCAACATCATTGTCAAATTTTATGGGTTACGTCCACTTAAGATAAAGTTAGTTTCGTTAGTTTTAACGAAAATATCACAACTTAACCTAACCAATCGTCAAGGGCATACAGTTGACCTAACTGGGCATTCAATTAATCTAACCGGGCATTATATCCCATACAAAATTACAATAACAAACATACTCGTCCCTCGTCATTGGCGTCCCTGGACAATTGCGTAGGTGAAGTCACAATGAACTTTCTATTCACTTCTCTAATAAATAAACTTCATATAGTAGTTGGGGAAGTGCGCAATTGTCCGGGACGAAATAAAACCGGACGCAATTGTCCAGGGACGCCAATGACCGGGACGCACTTGACCAGGACGCACTTGACCAGGACGCAATTGTCCTGTCACCACCCTGTATATATATATATATATATATTATATATATTATATATATATATATATACAGGTTGGCGCAAAAGTCGTACATCATAGAAATTTTCAGTGTTGATTATAATATACTATTTTTTCTTTTATGTAGGTAGGAGATGGATGCGAAATTAACAATAGACGAGAGGGTGAGCTTGGTTTTAATGCATGGAATATCAGGTACTACAAATCGATGAATCGGTAAAGAATTTAAATTATATTATAGTCAACAATGAAAATTCCTATGATGCGCGACTTTAGCGCCACCCTATATATTGCCAAAGAAATGAACTGCAAAAATTCATTCATAACTAAGCTAATAAAAAAAGGGAGCGGACTGAATAGAGCGAGTTTTCTCGTATCTTCATATCGCATAACCAGGAACACGTGACTCGTTCCCGTAGGATTGTATTAAACCAGGTACCGTTTCATCTTGAAGGTACCGTTGCTGCCACCAGTAAGATTTCTTATTTCTTATTATGGTAGGTTAGAAATTGTTTTCCTTTTCAAAACTGTTTTTCTTCAGGACAAATTCTGATCTTTATCCTCGGAGGCTGCAGCTTCTTCCTAATTCTGCGTTTTCTCGAACTTTAAGTGTTCATTTAGTTTGTCCTGAAAATAGTTACAAATTATTTTTTTGTTTGCCATCTGTAGAACGCTCATGAGCAATTGAGGGGTCGCGCGTCTTAAAGTACCTAACCGCCACCACAGGCGAAAACGTGTTTTTGATGGATATCACTATTTTCACCCTTCCTCTATCGCGTGGTTTGGGTTATAATGACCTTATGACACTAGAAGTATGGTTGAAAACCTTATGAAGCGAACTACTTTTTTCACCTCTATCGCCAGCTGGGCTCTGCCGCCCAGATGTGATGCGCGTCTTAAGGCCCCAATATCCCGTGGGTGGTGGGAACAGCAGGAGGAGCGCGAGCCAATGAAAACATGGCAGCCACGCCGCTCTGCTTTCTGATTGGCCACCCGCTCCACGCGCCGAGAGGGACACGACACAAACATCCCGCCAGTACCTTAAGACTCGCGTTGCTGTTAGCAGGCGTCCTGTGTTCGTGCTCATATTGCTGAATATTGCGTGGATTATTCTATTCACCCGGCTTTTAACTATTATCAACGTGTGCAGCAATGTCTCACCGTGCTAGTGATAGTGATGAAAAATCAATGGAATCATTCTGTGCCAGAAATCTTACCCAAAGTTTGGCATAATAAGAAAATCAAAAAATTTAAAAAAATATATATAAAATATAAAATATGAAAATCTATTCCAAAAACTTATCAACATCTTCATTAGCATACTTAGAACTCTAATTTAGCCAAAAATGAACGTTCTAGCTCAATTAATAACAGAGATACTATTGCCAGAATATTGCTGAACTTTGGAGGCGATTTCTGGCGAATTTTAATTTTGGCGCTTAGGTACCTTAAGATGCCGGACCCCTCAATTTTTTTTTATCCTATACCGATGAGTCCACTCTTCACTTCTCCACCCGCTTCACGAAGCGTCCCTCTAAACAGACACTCAATATTTTGCGTGGGACGGCTATGATTAAAGTGACCATATTTTTAGGAGCAAAAAGCGGGACATTTTTCTATTTTTGGAGTTATAAACTAAATTGACTATATTTTCAGGAGCCAAAAGCGGGACACCTCTCTACCTCACATATATATATATATATATATATATATATATATATATATATATATGGAACATAATTATTACTTCACTGCTTGTATTTTTCTCTTGAGTATATAATTATGAAAAAAATTAACTCAACTGAGAATGGCTTATATCTATGACATACAATACACAATATTATCGTACTTGCTTTTCAATTCCCATACTTTTCAGCGCCGATATCAACCGATTTGTGTCTTTTTGAGCCAAGATGCTTAGTAATATCATTAATCCCACCATGTCCAATGCTGAAGTCACTTCTACATTTCTCACACCGTACATCACTTTCTGTTGTTGTTTTTGTAATAAATGGATATTTAGACTGCAGATGTGCATTAAATGTATACTTCCTTTTAGTTTTCGACATTTTGTGTTGTCAAACTAGGCCTACGACCTTACGTACGATACAATTAATAACTTTCCTTATATTTCAAACGAAAAAGTTTAACCTAGCTGCAAAAGAAAAAAAAAGGATGCAGGGATAAAAATTAATTAAGGTTATTAATTAAGCAAACATAAAAACATAAAAGCGTTACACTACAACACAACTTTACACAGAGACCGCTAATGAAACACTGAAACGCTAGTCGGGAATCACGGCACTGCCGCACGGCGACATGTATCGTACCAGTTCAGTTTGCAAGTTAGTATGTAGATTTGGAATTCGGAATGTGGCATAATTCTATTAATTCATAAAGGACATCTAATGTCTAATGTAACAGTAATTTTAATAAAGCGGGACATTTATGAAAATTTGCTCCAAATGCGAGACATTTTGAAAAGAGGGACACGTGTCATAAATTCGGGACTGTCCCGCCCAAAATCGGGACTCTGGTCACCTTAGCTATGATACGCCTGACCTCTGCTCTTTCCACTATATTTGATTGGGACAGAGAAAATTTTGTGGCTTTCAATGCCTCAAGAACTCAGTTCCTCCATCTGTCTACTCATCACAATCTTCCACATGACTATCCCCTTACCTTCAACAACACACAACTCAATCCTTCCTATTCTCTTAACATTGTTGGCGTCTCCTTTTCTCGTGATCTTTCCTGGAAAGATCACATACACTATATGATCAAAAGTATTCGGAAACCGCATGGTTTTGGGAAAAATGGTTTTATTATGGCATTTAGTAACCAGTAGGTCCACCCTTTGCTTTTATTACAGCGTCAACACGTCGAGGCATACTTTCCACCAGTTTTCGGTAAGTCTGTGCAGGAATGGCTCGCCATTCCTCTTGCAGAGCTGATGCAAGAGATGCAAGTGAAGCCGGGCGTGGTGTGCGGTTTCGTATCCGTCGCTCCAGTTCGTCCCACATGTGCTCGATTGGGTTGAGATCGGGGCTCTGAGCAGGCCAGTCTAACAAATCCACCTTATTTTCACGAAACCAGTCCTGCACACGCCTTGCAGTATGGCAGGGAGCTCGATCCTGTTGAAACAAACAATGGCCATCTCCGTAGTATTGCCACAGTGTAGGGAGGGCCGAATTGTCCAGAACGTCGAGATAAACGTCAGCGTTCATGGTAGTGGGTATAACAACCAACGGGCCGAGCCCTAGCCAGGAAAAACAACCCCATACCATGATGGACCCTCCACCGAACTTCACCGTTGGACGTACACAGTCAGGAAGAAGCCGTTCTCCGGACTGTCGCCACACCCAAACACGCCCATCAGACTGGAAGAGTGAATACCGCGACTCGTCGTTCCAAAGAACAGTTTTCCAGTCCTCCACGGTCCAGGAACGACGGGAGACACACCAGGCCAAACGACGCGTGGCATTAACTTTTGTAATCAGTGGCTTGTGTACAGCTGCTCTACCATAATAACCGAGTCTGTGCATCTCTCTGCGGATAGTTACAGTACTAACGGAGGTACCGGATGCTCTTCCTACCTCCTCAGCGATGGAAGCGGCAGAGGACGTGCGGGACTTCTTGACATGTCGTACCAGACTTCTTCTATCACGTTCCGTCAGTTTGCGTGGTGGTCCGGAACGTTTTTTCGCGTTAGTTTCACCGTCGTGCTTCCATCTCATGATAACATCCGCTACAGTCGACTTTGGTATATCCTGTTTGGCTGCAATGTTTCGTATAGAAACGTTACTTAAATAACATCCGATGACGAGTCCACGTTGGAACTCGGAGAGTTCACGTCCGCGCGGCATGGCTTCATAACAGTTACTGATAACTTAACAGAACACCTCAGCATTATAGTTTCGCCACGCTTTTTCCCAGAATACCTTTCGGCGAAGGTGATATTTGCAGAAATGCGGATTTTCCGAGGTGTCCGAATACTTTTGATCATATAGTGTATACGCGCTTTCTAAAACAGTTTCTAAGAGGTAGGTGTGCTTTACCGGCTTCGCAGTTTCTTCACCCCGAGTCAGTTGCTGTCTCTGTACAAGGGTCTTTTCCACCCCTGTATGAAGTACGCTTCTCATGTGTGGGGTGGCTCAAACCACACAGCTTTACTTGACCGAATGGAATGAAAGGCTTTTCGTCTCATCAATTCCCCGTCTCTTACTCAGTCTTCAATCCCTCTCTCTCTCTCTTCGCCGCAATGTTGCGCTGAAGAGAGCGCGTATACCAGACTTTCGACATATTCTCATTCTTTTTCTGTCCAACTCTCTAATGCGATTGTTAATCGGTATTTTAAGTCTTTTTTTTACTCAACCCGTCATATCTGGAACAATCTTCTTCGCTCCATCTTTTCTCCTTGTCTCTGACCTCCAATCTTTCAAAAGCAGAGTGTCCAGACATCTCGAAAGCCTTGGACCTTGATTTTGGCTCTCTTCTTCCTCTATGGGAAGGGCGTTTTTGTGGGCATTCGCCCTTGGCCCCTCCCTGCATGAAAAAATAAATGTTTAAGTGTTCCTGAGGTTTATTTTGGGTGTTCACTGCGTACACTGATTGCCTCTGTATTAATGAAGCGACGTACCATTAGAGATGTTAAATAACGTTATCAACTATAAGTTATTAAAGAAAAAAGGCACGCGACATTCTCATATGAACCTTACTCTATATCCAGATGATGTAGCGACCAGTGGTTCGGATCGCGCGTAAAGCTGTACGTACCCTTCCTCATACATATGACAAGATGTTGCGAAGGAGGTTAAACAACCGCTAATAATAATAATAATGGTAATAATAATAATAATAATTAATAATAATAATAATAATAATAATAAACAAATAGAAAATTATTCAAAATAAAAGTGTTCGTCTCTCGTCTGTCAATTACGGCTTTAAACCTTTTTTTTTTCCCTCGAAAACTCGACATTAGTCTATTTCTTATCATCACTTCCGCCCCTCGGAAAGAAACCTTATGAATTACAAATCCAAATGCGTGTAATTTTGAAGAAACGCTTCGTGAGCAAGAGGCGGACATTATCAAACACTGTGTAAATTATACTCGCATAAATGTCACCGGACTCGTTGGCGTACGGTACATTTACGGTTGTAAATGCGGTAAAATATACAAGGGTATAATCACCGATTGTTTGAGAATATAAAATATTGATCGTGATTCTCGCTAATGGTAATTACACATACACACACACACACACATACACGCGCGCGCATTTGCGCATCTCCGCATAAACAAAGTAACAACTTTTTACACTCCATATACGTATCTAAGTAATTATTTAACCTAATCTAACCCTCCTGTCATGGAACAGAGAAGGACGTGATAAGTGTTTCGGATGCAGTTGAGGGCTCGAAGGGTGTTTCCTGTTAAGTCATTAAATAGTGAAGTACTCGCCAATTTAGCCCAACCTACTAAACCTTAACTAACCAAACGTAACCTAACCTAATCAGGACTGACGTATTTTTTTTCTGACAAAAAAATGTTTCTGCATTTTTATAGAACTTTTTTAATGTTTTGAGATACCAAAAGTGTTACCCCACAAAAAAATAACCCCGTTGTATCCCTGAATTATCATACACTCCACCACACATACGCCCAGTTGCCTCCACAAACACACACATACACACCGTTTGAAACCGCGACATTTTCATATTTTCAGTACTGGATGACATTTAACTTAATCTAACCAAAACTAACCTACCCTGGCCTTCATCATATTCTTTTTTTTATATTTAATGAATTGAATAAAAATTCTGAATCTATGGCGTCACAGCTAACGTTTCTATCCTCACATTCGTCTCGTGATGTGTTGCGTATGTATGATGTATCCTAAAGATTGTCGCGTTTTCATACATTAAACGTGAGGTAAAAATACAGTAATATATATGGTGTGAGCAGTCCAGCATGCTCTCAAAAACACGCTTCTCTCCTATTCCTCACAATTCTTATATCGAACAATCTTTTCAAAAATTTAAAAAAATGGCATTGTGGGCTTGGGAGACCTTGATTTTGGTTCTCTCCTTCTTATATAGAGGGAGGGAGGGCATGCGTGCGTGCGCTTGCCCTTGGCCCCTCCTTCCTGCATAAAAAAATATATAGTGTATCTTGAGTTTTAAATAGAAATACAAAATTTTAAATTATTCAGTGAGTGATCAGAGATTGATTAATAATATATTAAAATAAGAAATATTTAGATTTTAAATATATAATTGTATTTTTTCCTCAATAATAATAATAATGAAAATTAGTGTATTATATCTTTACAAAAAAATACCTACTGACAATCTATATAATTTTTCATCAATTTTGATTGACCTTCAAAGAATTAAATTTGCAGTTTTTAATTTTATATACAATTAATTTTCACTTTACCATTGACATTTTCAATTGTTTAGATTTTATATATATATATAAGTAAAGAACGACGCTTTGTATATATATATATATATATATATATATATATATTGAAAATGAAGTGTATAGCGATAAATTTTAGTTATTTAAGGTCCCCTTCAAAAATATTATATTTATTTACATACGTTTTCTTTGAATAGAAAAAAAACTGTATTATTAAGAGGGTAACAAAGTTATTTCATTTCCTTGAATTTGGTCGACAGTCCCTCGTTTGAAATAATAATTCTTTTTGAATAAATATTAAAGAATGTTGTACTATTTATAATTATTTTCGTTATTTAATTACAAACGCGTATATTTAATAAGTATAACTAAATAAGGAAGTACTAATAAGTATATTAACCTTTCGTTTTGCCGTCTTTGTATCATCAGTGAAGCGTGAATGGATGCGATTAGGAAGATTTCATTTTGCCCTTGGGAAGTTGTTGGGACTCTGGATTGTGGGTAAGACTCGGAAAGGAATTCTGGGATTAAGAATAATAAAGATAGAATAATATCACCGGATTCAGTTTGTGGAAGTGACAGCTCTTGTCCGACAGTATCATTCAGGCCAAGCCGAACATGTTCGCGTTTGTTTAGGTATAGCGTTCAAAACAAGACTATTATTGGTCAAGTCCAACAACCTTTCTCGGCAAGAATCAGCAAAATTAAACGATGAAGTGGGAGGATTTTGCTGCGGGAAAGATAGGGTGCGGTGGAGGGTGGGGGATAGGAGGAGGAAGGTCAGTGGAAGTGAGAAGTAATTGTTTTATATTTATATGTAAAATGGATCTGAGGTTCAGTAAATTTCGAAGTAAATTGTTTGACTTCTAACCTCCCACAACAAATAATATTATCAATCAAAACGTGTAGGATATATATATATATATATATATATATATATATATATATATATGTGTGTGTGTGTGTGTGTGTGTATATAATTATATATATATATATAATGAGACATGATAAGAGTAAAAAGAATTTAATACAGAGCTGTTCCGATTCTGCAGTCGTTGGTAAATAGGTATGAGAGACTAACACTGTAACCACCTGACAATCTTGAAGATTTGCATAATGTACTGAAAACACCTCTGCAACAAAACCTTTTCATCAATATATATATATATATATATATATATATATATATGAAATGAAGAATCCCCACTTTATGCAATTATTATTATTATTATAGTTAAAGTACATATTTAATAACATTTCCCTATGTAGTGTTATAAAACATAAAATTTACTATGAATTAAATATGAGAAGATTATGAAATAAAAGCATGTAAAAAAAAGAAAAAAATCTATAAATTATTGCATTGACAAATCGTTTCTTAATCATTAGTTGAATCTTAATTTCAAGGTTAAAATGATTTTCAACAATCGATGATTGATTCGTAAGAAAAATTGATTTGAACGGAAAAAATCACATACAATTATTTTCAGGATGAATGAAGTTCAAATTTCATCTCACATTTGTTTATAGACCATTGTTCAATTTTATTTCCAAGTCCATATAATGTAAATACACACACACGCGCACACACACACACACACACACACACACACACACACAATATGTACATAAATTGTGTGTGTGGAAAAATGTTTAACTCTTCATACTTCCCCTTAACTATGAATGCATCGATTAATGTGTGTGTGTGTGTGTGTACACACACACACACATATATATATATACACATACGCGTATCTCAATTTATCTCAATTTATACACGCGTATCTCTGCATAAGCGAGGTTCGACTATCAATTCGAGAAGGTTGTGATAAGTATTTTGGACGCAATTGAAAGTTCGAAGAGTGTTTTCTGTTAGCTCGACCTAACCTAATCAGGACCAACATATCTTTTCTTTTATTTTTTTTTTTACACAGAATGTTTCGAGATTTTTTATATATTTTATTTAATGTCCCGAGGTGTGAAAAGTGTTACCTCACAAAAAAATTACCACACTACATCTCTCAATTATCACACACTCCACCACACTTAGACCCAGTTGCCTACTCACACACACACACACACACACACACACACACACGTTTAGTCTTTTTGTTTCATAATTGCATATAATGCTGTACCAGTTTTATTGAAAGCCGGAAACTGTTCAATTCTACTGTAACTTATAATTATGAGTCAAAACTAATTGGAGGGCGGATTGACAGTATTTCCCTCCTGAAGCAGTCTAAGGATGCCTTTGATAAATGGTATCATCCTGGTATGGATCAAGGACACATCCCGATTTATTTATTTGAATAAGATTCGCACTAGAGTTCAGATAAATTGAAATAAAAACTTTATATATATATATATATACATACACAGAATACGCATAAATAGGTGTATTTTTCTCTATATATTTATAAATATTATATATTTTCTTTATTACAACTCGTACATTTGTAAATTGCCTTTAGCGAGCGAATGTGCTTTACAAGCTCAGATCAAATATTTAATTGTTAAATTATAATTTATTTATATATTATTTAATTATAAAATTTTCAACATAAAGCATAAATTTTATTCCAGTCTTTGGGATGAAGGACAATTTTAAAATTTTGCTATGTCGAATGGCTAATGGATATATATACCTTAATTAGTTAAATGATACTATTTAAAACCGGGTGATTAGTAGATGACTGGACAATCAGAGAGAGAGAGAGAGAGAGAGAGAGTTACAAGGAGTTACAAGGAAAAGAAGTACCTCAAAAGGCCTTGCGGTCCATACCGAGGAGTTACCAATGGCAACAGAGAGAGAGAGAGAGAGAGAGAGAGAGAAGCAGGGCGCTACTGTAATGGGTACGTGATTATCACTGGATATAAAATGTTATATTTTTTTCTTAATTCACGTTGATCTGGTTGATTTGTAGGAACGTGTTATAAGCAGTCAACCCCGAAGAAATGCAATTATGAAATAACACTATCCAAAATAACAACGATCATGTATAGTTTCAGAAAAAAGTTGGCCTAAAAAACAAAAATTTGAAAAGCATAGAAAATTACTCATTGGTAATATTGTTTATTATTTTGGGTATTTTATTCTTTTTGTTGATAAAATTTCAAAAACAAAACCCAGTCACTAGAATTAGTATTTTTTTTAAGCTTTTTAGAAGTTTTGTTTCTAGGCGAACTTTTTTCCGAAACTGTACAGTTGTGGCAAATCGTGAACATATTTTAGTGTCATTTGATAAATTTTCTTGATTCAGAAACAGTCAAGTTTGAAATCCTTTAGTGGGACTTTTGAGGCGAAGTGAAGTGAATATTCTCATTGAAGAGAAGTTAAATTGAGGGAATAAAGACCCAATAAGAAATGGATTTATCTTAACCTGATGAAGACATTAGTATAAGCCGAAGCCGAAAGACTTAAAGTCTGTGTTTTTAATAAATCAACTTCTCGATGTGGATGCGTTCATTTCAGGCGCTGAAGTTAAAGAATGTTCAATCATTTAAACCACTTAAAGGATTACTATACTACTAGAAACGACGCTTAAATTATTTTTACAAACGCTACTGCGACAATTCTTGAATTTCTCTGTCACAAATTTATAAATCCACTTCCCTATACACTGGAGATACCTCGTCGATCATCGACGGGAGAGTATTTACGTTTTGAATGAAGCTGTAAAAGTGTACGGTATAGTAAGAAAGTAACTAAAAAATTCCATTTGGTTTTTAAGATATAAGCGAAGCTGATCACAATTTTTTCTACAAGATTCGAAGAAATCAATGCCCCAATTTTTGTGTTGAGTAAATTGATGTTCTACTAATACGCCCGTCAAAATGTTATACTTAAATGGAGAAATGTTTTAGGGTTTTTTGTGGGGTAAGACGAGGCTTCCTCCCGTGACCAATCTTCTTTCGTATGTACATATATATGTGATAATGATAATCTTTATTGACAAGAGATAAATCCCATTTAAAAATGTACAATATCCATCAAGGTAATAAACGAAACGCTTAAATAAACAATAAATTTAAAAACTAAAAATTAGGAAAAAAAAAATTAAAATAATATAAAGAATGAATTAATGAAATGAAACAAGTTGTAATAAAATTAATAATAATAAAAACTATCCACGGCTAATACAAAAAAATAAAACTGAAAAGTGCACGTAATGAAAATATCAACGTTGGTGTTAAGAGACAAACACTTTCATACCAAGAAGTCCATAGTCTAGAGTCTAGAGTCTAGAAGATAAAGCAGGACTGGTGAGTAGCTCGGACAATTGGATTGTCTGAATTTTTAATTCTTCGCATTAAACTGTACTAAACGTGTCTCGTTATCTCAGGGAGGCTCGAGTCGTCGTTGTGGTTAGTGAACATTTGTTAAACTGTCTGAAAGATCCGTTATAAAGCAAATTTAGGGTTCTCCAAGAACCTTTTTTTTTCCTTACATTTTTTAATAATTTTTTTTATAACTGCTCCACATAGATATTCCTGCGGGAAGTACGAAAAAGAGCGTCTTTAACCTCGTTTGTACAGAATCTGAAATTCCTCACAAGCATGTTTGCTTTAACGCAGAAACTTCGATATTGTTTTCTTATGTCTGAGTCGTCCGTCACTCAAGGAGTTGCTGATAATTTAACCCACATACCTAAATTCTTGTACTTGCTCTAATGCTTCTCTCTCTCATTTTGAAAATAATATTAGTTGTTTGGTTTGAGCATTTAGGATGGAATTACATAACCTTAGTTTTAATAAAATTAATATCATAGGTCTGTAAAATATAATTTGCATATTTCTGTAAGATGATCCAGACCATTAATCGAAGGCATTATTATTACGTGGTATTATTATTATTATTAATACCATATCATCGGCATAAACCAAATTATTTATCCTCATGTTACCTATACAACATCCTACTCTTGCCTCATTAAGAGAAGTAATTAATCCTTCAGTATACACATTTTAAACATATACAGTATATACACACACACACACACACACACACACACATATATATATATATATATATAATATTTTTTTTTTTTTGACTCGTTAACTGCTACGATTGATGAGGTCATACTATGAAGGACGGTCTGTAAGCGATATGGGGATAACTAAATTCGTCTAAACACTGATGTCATTTTAGTAGTTGAAGGACTAAGTCTTTTTTAAGATAATTAAAAATTTTGCCGAAAATGTCGTCACTCTTATGATTTGTATGTCGCTGAAACGTACGTCCCATCCTGTATACTCGCACGAGATTTTAGGATGTTTAAAAAGGGGTATAGAGTTTACAGAGGGGTAATTTTCCCCTCAAAATGAGGGGAAAAAGATATTTGAAAAGCTACAAAAATTTTAATTTATGTTATCACCATTTTTCCTATTTGGCATCTAAGGTACGAGAAAACAGTACTAAAATTTATATACTAACATCAAATATGGTAATTTAAGAACTTTATATATTGTTAAAGTGATGTTTTGGTAGCCCATCACTCAAGCTACGCATTAGTGTTGTCATAAATTATAAAACTGTCTTCAACGCGAGACTCTTCTCTCTCACAGACTTTATCTTTTAAAGTCTTATTATGGACTTTAAAGTCTTATTATGAACTTTGTCATAATTCGGACTGCACTAACAAAAATATTTGTATTGCATCGTTGACTACGAATCCACCGGCCCCGGGCTCGAAAGTCGGTGACGGCAGGCGGCGCGCAGCAAACCCAGCTGTTCATCCTTCCACACAAAAATTGGTCGTTAGATAAAGGGGTACTCTGGGTAGCCTAGTGGTTAAAACGCTGGGACCTAGTCCGGGCGAGGGCTTTGTAATTTGTGACCGCCCGTGGTGGGGCGTGGTTCCGATTCCACGTTAAACTGTAGGTCTAAGGTGGAGTGACGAGCTTGATCTTCGTCAGAATGAACAATTCGGGCGGAAGCAAAACCGAGGTTAAGCGAGGTTATGTAATCTTGGTCTTTATTACTTCTTTCATGAGTCATACTTACCTCGGCACTAACTAATGACCTAAACGGGTAGGCCATTTTCCTCGTATTTCCCCTTCCATTGTTGCGTGTGGAAGTATATCATATTTAACTTGACGCGTTATTCACGCTGCTGTAATTAACTTCATGAAGTTAACGGTTATGAGTTTTATTTAATAACCATCAATAAATATCTTCGTTTACTTCTTTGAGTAACTCTGTATAATCCTTTTTTTTACGTTAGTCTCGCCTGGATGACTCAAAGAAGTAGGAAAGAGTCACCGCTACGAGTCGGTCAGTCGTTGACTCCGAAGAGTGAGTCAGTGACTCGACTCAACTCAACCCAACCGACCGACTCTTATAATAATACTTAATTTGAAAGACACTTTTCAGACAAAATAAAATGAATCTCAGATTTAGTATCTGATTAGCTTCGGGAGAGGGAGGATGTTGTCGGTTTCGCTCGTATTACTTTGACTACTTGTCTGGGTAAAAATTAATGTGAAAGATTTCTTGAGTAGCAATTAAGATAATAATCTTTAGTCATAATACCGAGTTATAATGTTTTACACCATGAATTGTGCTACATAATACTGATAATGACCCTTTGCGCGAGTTAACTTTTATAAATACATAATGAATTTATGAAAACTATGAATTTTTTTAATTACAGACGAGGTGCTAATAGGTAAGTCTTTTACGTACAATATATATATATATATATATATATATATATATATAGAGAGAGAGAGAGAGAGAGAGAGATGAAAAATAAAAGTTTTCTGACAATTTTTAATTTTTCTTGTTTTTTTTTAATAAAATAGTTTAGAGCCAGACTAAAGTGTATGGACTAAATTAAAAGTTTATGGCAAGCTGTAGTATTTACACCAACACACACACACACACACACACTAATATATATATATATATATATATATATAAAGAGAAGAAATAAAATAAGTGTAGTGTCGACCTTTTGGTTGGCATAACGTTCTTTCCAAGTACTTTTGCACCTCCTGTTTCGACGAGTCTAAAGTGTTGGTGAGTGTTGTAAGCGTATTGGACTCTTACGAGTGGATCCTAAAACCCAAAATAAATAAGGAAGTTTTAGTTCTAAAGTTCTAATGGTTCTTTCGGGAGCGAGGTGATGGGAGGGTGGGGTGAGAATGGGGTATAAGGGGGTTGGTTCTATTATTTGATTCTTTTGTACCCCCCAACACCCCACAATCTTCTGATGGCCGCCCCCTCCTCCTTTACACACACACACACACACACACACACACACACGGCGGGTACAAAGGAGAGAGAAGAGAAAGACATGGAGGTTTATATAGATTAAGTCTAGTGGACACCAACCGTATCCAGCCCTGAAATATATATATATAATATGAGAGAGAGCGTGTTATATAATTGCCTTTAAAAAACCGTTTCATATCGGCTATTCATTTATCATAACCGGCGCGCCGATATTCAATAGGGAAGGTCGAATTATTGAAACAAGTGTTGTTTAACCGAATTTTCAACAACACACACACACACACACACGAAACGCCTGCCAGTTTGCCAGGCAACATATATATATATATATATATATATATAAATAAATAATGTGTGTGTGTGTATGTGTGTATGTGTATGAAATTACTGGAGGGATTAGATTACCTTTCTTTTGGAGCTCGACTGTCACCAGAATTTCATTTCACTGGATCAGATTATTACATACACCACATACGTGTTACATACATGTACGTATGTTTATCAATATATAATGTGCATACATGTACACATAAATATGTAAATATTTGCACGCATATGCTTTAGCCTCTTCACAAACGTTATATGTAAAATACATTGTTTTGCATTGTATATATATATAATGAAAAAGTTCCCATCAGGGTTCGAACCCATTACCTCTTGAGAAGATGAGGGCGTTAGCCACTGCATTACGACAAAATAAAAGTTAACCAACCTTCTATTCAAGAGGTAGTGGGTTCGAATCCTGGTGGGAGTGGTTTTATCATCATGAAAAATCGTGCATATATATATATATATTCTTTATTAATTAATAAAATAATTTTTACAGTTTTACAACTTTTGTTGTTCCGATAATTTTAACATGAAAAAAATTAAATGTGAATTAAACTCTTTATTTTATATAATTTAGCCCTTAATCTTTAGGCTTTACTGGGCTCTCAGATTAATTAGAGATAAAATCCATGATATATAAGTCACGTTTAAATTATGATTAATACAGAAACGAACGAATAGTGCAAATACACTGTGTGTGTGTGTGTGTGTATATACACCGTGTATATATATATATTATATATATATATATATATATATAATTGTAAGTTATTATTATAGATATGAATGTAATAGTCATTAATTGTATATTTAATCCCATTACAATACAAAGAATTGCTAGTTAAATACGAGAAATTAACAAGTAATAGATTAATGTATATTTAATCCTAGATTTTTATTAGTATTCCATTATTAATCATGAATTCAACTTATTTTTAAACGAATTTACGTTTGAAATAATATATATATATAATATATATATATATATATATGGTACACTCGGGGTTTTAGTATATAAACGGTATATGATATAGGTCTATATGCAATTGCCCTGTACCGCAGGAATAGTAGATAGGGCCAATATGTCTTTGTTTTGTTCAATATAAAAACAACGGTCTCGTGTAATTATAAAATTAACAGAATAATTGTATGTTAAACCTCATTGTCGTCATTATGTCATTAATGATATCATTTGGCAGTCACCACAAATGTAATTTTTTTTCCAATCATTAATATCGCTATTTTGGGAAAGAACTTCAATTAGCCAAGTGCAACGAACCAGCCAACATTGGTTAGAAAAAATGGTTAGGTCATAAGACTGTGGTTACAGTGGTTATACAATATATATATATATAGATAAAGAGAGATTTCTTTATATATATATTTCCTAGGTAGCAAATAGGTAGATTGGTTATATTTGTGGCTTAGATTGGTTATAGATAAACCCCAGAATTTAACTGATTAAATATAATTAAACAGGAAATTGATTTTGAAGGAGGTCACTGCTGAGACAAGATCAGATTAGGAGAAGTTATAATTATGATTGGTCGATTTTATTAAATTACAGGAAAGAACCCTCTGAGATATATATACACACACACACACACACACACACACACTGAATATTCTACTTGTCATTATTAAATGAAGGTAAGTGTTGTATGGAGGTCCTATCCTATGTAGAGAGAGAGAGAGAGAGAGAGAGAACACAGTGAAACAGTTATGACAACGAACAAATTCGAGGCGTCGTACAAATTTCTTCTTTTTCGTCATCGCCGATTTGGTTGGGAAAAAAAACGCCATTAACAGAAACGGAAATGAGAGCAACTGACTCTATCATCCTAAAAAAGAAAAGAAATTAAACTCTACACACACACACACACACGTGACGACGAGAGAGAGAGAGAGAGAGAGAGAGAGAGAGAGAGAGAGAGAGAGAGAGAGAGGTACAAGCGGAATGAAAGCTTTTCCGACTTACAGTGCGCATAGGAAGCTGTTTAAGGAGCTGGGTTGAACGGAGGTCAGGTCACGTGGCCCTTAACTCGTCATGCGCGACACCCTTTTCCCCCCTCTTCCCCATCCAGACCCCCCTTCTCACCCACCCCTTTAAAATAGGCAAACTTTTAAAAAGACACATTCTGCCCCCATGCAACTTCGCCGCTCCCCCTCAACTCGTAAAGGGTCCTAGAAAATCGTGTAGAACAATTTTCCATCGCATATCATTAATTAAGCATTTAATATATATATATATATATATATATATATATATAAATAAGTACGGGAATGTCTTGATGAATTTAAAGGTGTTTCAGTTGACTCAAGGTCAACTGACATATTTATTGCGTTACTTATAAAGGAATATGCCGTGGAGTCGCATATAAAGGAATATGCCGTCGAGTATTTTAATGTTGATTTTCAAAATGTTTTTGGTTCGTTGAAGGAAGCACTCGTGTGAGTAAAGTAATTAAAATTAAGAATTACTATTGTTATCTATAACTTCTCGTGACGGGAGATCTTTCTTTATCTGTGTAGTTTCTCGATGCGGTCCAGTGGTTATGCACTACCTTACTGAAACTGGAAGGACGAGAGATTTTAATACTGTATATGAGGCTCTCCTAAGAAGAAGTGGCTAAGCGACAAAAGTAAAAAAAACGCCAGAAATTTCTTCAAAAAATTCAAGGGTAAGTTATGGCACTTTCAAATTGATACAACTTTAACAGCGTTTTCTCTCCGTTTTTTTTTAAACTTTTGTTGCTTAGCCACTTCTTCCTAGGAGGGCCTCGTATACGGTACACGTAAATTTAGAAAGAAATTGTTTTAAGATCTTTTTAAGCTAAAAAATATAGAACTACGATACTTTTCGAAATCTTTGATTTGATTCTTTCGTAAAAAGTATTAAGAAATGTTATTACTGCGCAGATTTTTAGCGCAATTATTACAAAAGGAGCAACAGTTATGTCATCGAAACGGTATATATGTATGTAGATTTCGCTTATCAAATACTTTGAATTTACGCTCATACCTGAACATGGTGAAAGAACTTAAATTGTTTTAAATTTTTAAATACAATTACTACACTTCTTAAATAAGATTGGAATGGAAAAGGGCAATAAAGTGGGAAACTAGTTGCTAGGGGGACTTGAACCCCAGTCGAAACGGAGACAGCGAGGAAACACCATGTCTCTTTTGAAGAACCGTCATCATTGACTTTGAAAAAATGGCTTCTAAGCCAATCATTATTTACATAGTTGGAGCAGTAATAATAATAATAATAATAATTATTATTATTAGTGAGGAGGGTCAGAAACTAGCACAGCGCTCAGGCCAACTAATACGGCCTACTACTTTAATTTCTGTATGTTTATTGCCAGTATTATGGGGATCCGAACCTTCGACCTCAATGTCTTCACTTGGCTTTTTGGGAAACAGCGTTACTCGGTGACTTACGGGTACTGGCATTTTGAACTGTAACCCACCACAATCCTCATTGCCACTTCACTTTCCCTACCTTCGTACGCAACATAATAATGTTATTAACAAAATTTAAAATGCTTCTTCACATTTTCTTCTAATTGATCGAAGGAAATAATAAATTAAAGTCGTTTCTAAGCGTTAATTAACTCTATTTATGACAGTTTTCTCAAATCTATTATAGAGAGACACGGATAATGAGCAAACTGGTCCACAATTAGTTCCCATCCGTGAAAGATTACCTCCTTTCCCCCAAAAAAAAAGGTGTTGCGCATCCTATGCTTTTAACATTGATGGATAAAAAATATCTTTTCGAAATTCTCGCGTCGCTGTGATTTGAGATAAATATACATCTTTGTATAACATATTTTAACGTGTTTTAACACGCACGCGGGAGTATAGTGTGCGTATTACTGTTAGTTGTTTCTGGTCTGGCAGTAATATTTTCTCTTTTTTGCCTTAGTGGGGACAAAATGAATTTTGGGGGTTGGGGCATAAAATCTACGAAAGAGAGAGAGAGAGAGCTTTATTTACATTATTTTGTAGTTCAGATCGCGTGACGTTGACGTGATGCAGATGTAAAATGATTATTTACATTATTTACAGATTTTTCGACTGATATAAAAATATAATTAGTAAATCTGACGTCATTAAAAGCTACAGTTTCTCTTTATTTTATTCTTATTGTTATTGCGAATGAAGCCACTTATACAGGGTGTCCCATAAGTCCGGTCTTATAGGAAAATTTATTTTAAATTAAATTTCCAAAAGTAATACACTGATGTTTTGTTTTAGGACCTTTTTTTCTGTTGTAGGTAGAATAACGAGGCCTCCGGCTTTCCCTCAGGAGTGTAACTCGCTTCTATATTAGCCATTGCGTGTTATTCTACCCGCAACAAAAAAAAGGTCCTAAAAGAAGACATCAATTTGAACATTTGGTTTCGTTCTAATATATTACTTTTGAAAATTTAATTTAAAATAAATTTTCCTTTGAGACCGGACTTATGGGACACCCTGTATATTGAGTGTTTTTTCGTAACTCCTTCAACTCCTTCACATACATTCAGCATATTGGTTATAACAGTTATATTTAGCAATTTATAAATAGCAAATGAATGACGGCTCTTATATATGAATTAAGTTTATAAGGGAAGAACACACACACACACACACGCATGCATAATATATATATATGTGTGTGTTAAAATTCCCCCACCCGGGTCCGAACCTACCACCTCTTGAATAGAAGGTTAGGTGAGGGCGCTAGCCACTACAATACGACGGGCTGGCGCCCTCATCTTCTGCTCAAAAGGTGGTAGGTTCGAACCCTGTTCGGGACAATTTTTGCAAACATTTTCATTTATTTTTTGTACTGCAGACGTTTCGACAAATCTTTTGTCATCATCAGTGAATTAAGTCTTAAAACCTAAAAACAAAACTAAAAAATGAAAATTACATCACTACAATATTAAAACCATTAAAATTTAATTTTAATGGTTTTAATATTGTAGTGATGTAATTTTCATTTTTTAGTTTTGTTTTTAGGTTTTAAGACTTAATTCACTGATGATGACAAAAGATTTGTCGAAACGTCTGCAGTACAAAAAATAAATGAAAATGTTTGCCGTTGTGTTGGTCCTTCTGTTCATCTGTAAGCTCCGTTTCCCTAAGGAGAAGTCAATAGCTTTGATATATATATATATATATATATATATATATATACGTACAGTTTTGGAAAAAAGTCCACCTAGAAACAATATCTCTGAAACAAAAAATTACTAATTCATAATATATATATTTTTTTAATTAAATTCGGTGTTAGTAAAAAAAATTTGTGAAAAAAACGAAACTCAATCAATAGAGATTAATAATTTTTTCTGGTTTTTAGAAGCTTGATGTTTGTAGGTGAACTTTTTTCCCCAAACTTGTACGTTGTACTTCACTGACGTTGCATAATTTACTCGTATTCTGACCATCGAATTTTCTTTCTTTACGAATTACAAATAATGATTTATTAATTTTGAATGTAGTATTTCCTCGCAAAAATCTTAACTTCTTAATAATTTTCCGCGACATTTTTAATTTTTGGCGCGAAAACGGAAAAAGGAATTTACATTTTTTTTCAATTAAAATTAAATACATTTAAAGTTTTTATTTACATTTTTATAAAAATTAAGAAAGATTTACTTTTTATTTATTTTCTTGAGGGCTTTCACAGTAAATTGTATTATATTATTATTATATTATTATTATTATTATTATTATTATTATTTGCTTTAAAAATTGGGTAATGTAATCGTATGCTTTCGCGTTTTTAGAAGTAATTTTTTTTAAGAAATTATATCTTTACCTCATTATATTAAATGGGTGATGTCATATATATATAGTCCCCTTGTCATATTATATATATATATGGGAATGAACTCAGAATGGTCCCTGAGTTTTTTATGATACACACAGACAGTGCATGGAACAAGGAACTCTTCTGGGATAATTAAATCCACTATAGTCCGAATAAGTAATGGTAAATGACAAATACCATAGTTTTTTTTTTTTTTTTTTTTTTTCATGATGCTAGCCCGACGCGGGCAACGGGTCACTCGCAAAGAGGTCCCATAAATATAGCTTCCCTCACCAGCTATCCCAAAGCTGGATCCTGTCTGCTTTGCAGATAGCTGGTGAGGGAAGCTATATTTATGGGACCTCTTTGCGAGTGACCCGTTGCCCGCGTCGGGCTAGCATCCTGAAAAAGAAAAACTATGGTATTTGTCATTTACCATTACTTATTCGGACTATAGTGGATTTAATTATCCCAGAAGAGTTCCTTGTTCCATGCACTGTATGTGTGTATCATATATATATATATATATATATATATATATATATATATATATATATATATGGAATGGCATGAATGAACATGCACGATTTTGCATAAAATCCTGATGAGGGCATTTTTTGTGTATATATATATATTCAACCTCGAGACGTAATCTTTAAATTCTATTCAGTTGAGTTTACAGATACAATTTTTTTGTGTTGAGTCTACTATATATATATATATATATATATATATATATATATATATTAATATATGTATTAGT
Organism: Bathynomus jamesi; assembly: GCA_023014485.1. Taxonomy (NCBI): domain Eukaryota; kingdom Metazoa; phylum Arthropoda; class Malacostraca; order Isopoda; family Cirolanidae; genus Bathynomus; species Bathynomus jamesi. Next base: position 320,397 of record JAJOZX010001981.1, on the reverse strand, counting down.
GATGTAGCGGATGTCATTTTTTTCACATCCGCGGATGCGGATGCGGATGTCTACATTTTCGTTATTTTTTAGGATATATTCGAGATTTGTTGTGTTTAACGTATATAATAAGTTATTATATAGAGAGAGCTGTAGCTATAATGTAGTATAATTGATTAATTGTACAATAATTGCTGTACTTTTCTCTCAACATATAAAATAATATCAAGCATCTAACTAATATAGAAATCAATTAGTGAATTCGTCTGCAAATAAATTCGTTATATTTTGTTGAGTTTCAGCCACAATTAGAAACCATAATTGTGTTACCAGGATGCGGGACGTGAACCCAACTCAAATGCACCCCACCGACCTCTTTCCCCAACCTCCACCCTTATAGAAAGAGATCTTTAATTAG
>JAJOZX010001981.1:310000-315000 GCA_023014485.1 Bathynomus jamesi | reverse complement strand
AGAAAACAGTAATTAAATTAAGGTTGCAGCTGCTTCAGATGGGGTGATGACTTCTGGAACACCCTTTATATATATATATATATATATATATAATAATATATATACAGGGTGTCCCATAAGTCCGGTTTTATAAAAACATTTATTTTAAATTAAATTTACAAAAGTAATAGATTAGAACTAAAACAAATGTTCAAATTGATGTCTTGTTTCGGGAACAGTTTTTTTTGTTGCAGGTAGAATAACACGCAATGGCTTATATGGAAGTGAGTTACACTTCAGGAAAAGGAACTTTTTCATGAAGAGTGTAACCCACTGCCATATTAGCAATTGCGTGTTATTCTACCTGCAACAAAAAAGGTCCCAAAACAAGACATTAGTTTGTCATTTGTTTTAGTTCTAATCTGTTACTTTTTGGAAATTTAATTTAAAATAAAATTTTCTGAGACCGGACTTATGGAACACTAGATAGATAGATAGATAGTGAAGTTTTAAATTTTTGTATTTAAGACCTGATAATCTTCAAATCAGTGTCAGCTGCTTAAAATCTTGACCTTTGACTCGCCCCCATAAATCCTGGCAAGGTCAGGACTAAGGAGGAAAAGGGCACTGGAGAGGTGGGCCGAGCTGACACAAATGGAGTTCTAAACCGGATGTATGGGACCCCATGCCCCTTCCTGAATAAGGCCTCACCCGCACAGATTGAATCGATAGAAGAATCTTATATAGATAAAATGCCAAAGGTATTGGAAGTGGGTGTAGGTTATAAATTTGCCAAGTTGGACCGATGGTGATTTTATATATATATATATATATATATATATATATATATTATATATATATTGATGGTTACGGTGTACCCCTGGCTCATTCTTATTATTATGATTACAACAAAACTTGGGATATACAATTGTGTGTGTGTGTGTGTAAAGATCATTATTGTTATATTGTTAAAAGTGTAAAAGAAAGAATGTCAGATTTTCCTTCATAATTCTACACCTTATTCAAATTTCAGTACCAGAAATTAAATGTTTTTAGAGAGCCTAAATCGGGATCCTCTCCTGGTACAGATGGATTGTCAATTAAGCATTTATATATAGTTACGTATATCACTGTTAGTCTCTGTCTGCATCGTTGTCCCACAGTTATACCCAAGCTGAATCGAGGAGCGTATATATATATTAATTAATTAATTAAGAACTTATGTATTGTCCTGTACTCTGAAAACTTCACTATGTGTACTTTAAATCCAAACGAAAAAAAAAGGGCTAATCGTACTCTGGATATACACGTAGTACGCAAAGAGGACACTCAATAGACCGAAGCTACACTGAGAGGTTTTCTTCAATCCCTGGAAGAAATGTACTCTTTATATAATTTTCATTTAGTTTCAGAGGACACCACTTGTCAAGAATATAAGTAACCGTTTCACCTACTCTTTATCTACTATCGACTACTACTATCTTGAAGTACTTTATATTTTACGGAGTATATTTAATCCTCTTTCACCGCTCTAAGGTACATTCAGCGGACAGTGTTTAGAGTGTGGAATAACTACAGACCAAATGTATGATAGTTGCGTTCATTTTCTCTAAACTGTTCGAGAAATGTCTATTATCTTGACTCGGTGATTATATACGGTCATCTCTATAATCAATTTGCTTTTAAAAGAATCATTCAGCGGTCTTAAGCATCCATTTATTGAAATTTGTAAATATGTTTACTGAAAACGATTCAGTTATATATATATATATATATATATAATATGTTTGTTTTCTTGATATAAGTAAGACTTATGACATAGGGTTAATGGTAATAAACTTTTCAACAAACTTATGGGAAGAACTGTTTCAAGCTATTGAATATCCTAATTCAGCGGTACTTTCAAACAGACTGTTACATTCAAATGAGGAAGTGTGTGTTTACTAATTCTTTCAAAATCCTCTTGTGGAATACCCCAAGGGTCTTTGCTATCACACTTATTATTTAATGCATATATTGATGGTTTACTTAATTCACTTAATAGTGTCAGTGTTGGATGGAAGGGGAAAAAAGCAGTAAAGCGTGAAGCTAACAGCTGATGGGACTCGAACCCGCTCGCGTGGTTTCAGAATCAGCGCTCCTACCGACCACGCCATGGATTCTAGATGGCATAATCAGTAAAAGTGCATTATGAAACCACAAAAAGCGAGTTCGAGTCCTCTTATCTACAAGTTTACCACTTTACTGCCTTTTATTAATTAAATGCGGTTATTGCACTTAAAACGCATTCAGTGTTCGATGTTATATATATATATATATATATATATTATATATTATATAAATATATATATATATATATATATACCCCGCAAGGGGTTCTAAGCTCGTGCTCTTGAGTGCTCTTTGTGCTCGTTTGTACGTGCTTGTTCCTGGAGGTTTCACGTGCGCCCTCCCGGCCCTAGCACCCAAGGATGATGGGGCTCGACCCTGCAGTCCTTGTCATCCTTGGTCTTTTTCCACTTCGACTGTCCCCTCCCCCTTTCTTTTTCCTCTGTCTTTCCTCTCACTTTTTCTTTGTTTTTCCGCTGAGATATGCCCTTTAAATAGAGGCGAATCGGTTCTTCCTGAACTAAAAAAAAAAAAAAAAAAAATAAAAAATATATATATATATATATATATACTTACCTTACAACCTTACAAAGGTTTCGCGAGATGATTCCTCATTTCGCGAAGGTCAAGCTTGTCGCCCCTCCTCTCCAGTTGGCCTGGTGAAGTAGTGAGTTGGTTTCTTGTGCTCTCCACCTCACATAGCCAGGTACGCCCGGCTCATCGGGGATTGTTCTGAGCCAGGCGTCTAAATCTTTTGAAGATGTCCACTGCAACTCCCTTCGTGTTTCTTAGGTCTTTGGGCAGCTGATTAAACAGTTTTGGTCCTCTCACCACAAAACTATTTTCTTTCAGGGTTAAGGATATTCCCTGTCTCGGCTTTAATTTGGGAATACGACACAGTCTACCGTTTCTACTTTCCACCGTTGTTTGGGGAGTTATAGGGTTCAGAGTAAGATTAGGGACTAGTTTTTCCATTATTTTCCGAGTGTAAATAATGGTGTATCTCTCTCTTCTCCTTTCCAGTGAATATAGGTCTAGTTCGCGTAACCTTTCCCAGTAATTTAGTTCTTTGCACCCGTTGATCTTGGCTGTGAAGCTTCTCTGGATCCCTTCCAGCTATTTAATGTCTTCTTTTTTATATGGGGATGTTAGGACCGAGCAGTATTCCAATTTGGGTATGATCAGGGTTTTCAGTAGAGTAATCGTTACATTCCTATCCCTTCGCTTAAAGGTTCTCAATATCTGCCCCGTTATTCTCTTTGCTCTGTTTACTGCTATCTTATTTTGTGTTTCAAATTTCGCATCATCTGTCATTACAACCCCTAAATCTTTTGCTCTAGAATTTAGGTCTTCTCTTTTTCCGTACGGTAACAGCTGAAATTTCTCGGTGTTAAATTTCATATTGTTGTCTTTCGTCCACTTGTAGATTCTGTTTTTGTCGGTTTGTAGAGATCCTATATCATCTGGGTTTTTTATTTTTCTACTGATCTTTGCGTCATCGGCAAAGGATGTTACTGTGCTGTCTCTGGTAACGTCCTCATCTATGTCAGTTAGCATGAATAGGAAGAGTAGTGGAGCTAATACTGTTCCTTGTGGTACTAAGCTGAGGACCTCTGATTCTGATGAAGATACTCCTTTTACTGTAACGACTTGCCGCCGCTCACTAAAGAAATTATATATTCATTTCCCTACTTTTCCTGTTATTCCCATATATTTCAGTTTATGCATTATGATTCCATGGTCACACTTGTCAAACGCTTTAGCAAAGTCTGTGTATAGGACATCATAGTTTTCATTACTTTCAAGTGCATCAATAATGTTGTTGTAGTGTTCTATTAGTTGCGAGAGGCATGATCTGCTTGACCGAAACCCATGTTGGTTATCATTGAATTTTTTCTGAGTTTCCAAAAAGTCATAGATTTTCTGTCTAACTATTCTTTCAAATATTTTAGTGAGATGAGATGTAAGACTGGCCTATAGTTTTTGGCCTCGGATTGATCTCCTCCTTTATATATTGGGACTATGTTCGCGCTCTTCAGGATGCCTGGTATTTCTCTCGTGTCTAGTGATCGTCTCCATATCCAGTATAGGTGCTCAGCGATTGCATTCTTGCAGTTTTTGATAAGTTTTTTTTGAAGGTCCGATAGTCGCATGGTTTTTCGACTTTCTTTTTTGCGAAATTATAGAAGCACTTTGAGTTAGCCTTTATCGCTTCTATAGCGTCGTCTTCTTTTTCTGTATGCTTCTCAATTAGTTCCTGTATGACGTCATTGATACTTTGCAGTTTATCATTTAATATTTTTCTGATGTTGTTGGCTTTGCAGTTACTTAATTTTCCAGTCACTCTTTTTCTCTTTCGAAACAATGCCCTCTTTTGTCTCTCGAACCTGTTTCTCTTTCCTCTTTGTTGTATTTTTTGGGACGTTTTTCCACAATTTCTAACGTCTTCCCCTCTAACGTCATTAGCATCTCCTCCGTCGTCTTGGCCTCGAATATGTTTTTCCAATCTATTTCTTCCATGCTGGATGTAACCAGCATATATATATATATATATATATATATATATATAAAAGTGAAATTATAATAAATAACTACTTCTTCTGATGACATGGTGCATGTTAATTAGCCCATCAGTGAAAGGGCTTAAATGTTTAATAAATGTGTGTGATAATAAGGCAGAGAAAGCATGACAATATTTTGAATATGGATAAAACAAAAGTTGTGTACGGTATTTCTAACCTAAACAGGCAGAGGAGTTTAATTACCTACGTTATCTGATATCAGCGCCTTGAGCGACGATCCTCATATAAAGATATTAAGGAAGATTCCCTTAACTTGGGTCCTAAAATCAAATATGTTAAAAAGAATTTCAAATATTGTACGAGTGAAATTGCCAAAAAAAAACAAAAGAA
>JAJOZX010001981.1:285000-307500 GCA_023014485.1 Bathynomus jamesi | reverse complement strand
TTATATAATTCACTGAGAGTTGCTGCCCATAAATATTAGCGTGGAAGGTACGAAAGAGAGTATGTTCAGCTTCACTTTTACAGTTCTGGAATTTCCTTTTGTTATGTTTGCTTTAGAAAAGAGGCTTCTGTATTGTTATACGCGAGTCGTCATCACTTAAGGAGCTGGTAATAATTTGACCCAAATACTTAAATTCTCGTACTTCCTCTATTGGTCCATCTCTCATTTTGAAACATTTAATATCAGCTGGCTGATTAGAGCGTTTGAGATAGAGTTGCGTAACCTTAGTTTTTGTAACATTAAAATTAATGTCATTGTTCCGTGAATATGTTTCGCGGACCATATTATCGACATAGACTAAGTTGTTTATCCTCGTGTTATCTATACAATATCCAACATTTGCCTCATTAAGCGAAGTAATTAACCCATCACTATACGCATTAAACAACAGAAGAGAGAGGAAGGAGCTTTGCCTCATTCCGCGAGAGGAACCAAACACTCGGACAGTAAATTGCCCCACCTAACCGTAAAAAGATTAGTGGGTATACTAAAATTTCAATAAATTTAATATGTGCATAATGGACTTTCCTGTTCTCTATTTTTTTTTTTAAATAAAATATTTTAGTCCATTTTATCCTACAGTATACCTCGCTTATATCCAAGAAAACAAACTATAAATAGTTGAATTACTGTCATACTGTCAATGTTTTTAAGTGCAATTTCTTTCAATACGCGTTCAATACACACTCAGTTGAAGGGAACTTTTTAAAACCAAACTGATTAGATGTCCATAAATAATCATTTAATCGGCGTAGCAAAAGTTTCTCTGGTAGTTTCGAGAAGCAGTAGGCGACAACGATATATATATATATATATATATATATACTTTCTGTTCCAAAAAATTTCTGTCGATTGGGGTAATTAATTACTATATTATTGGTCGTGTATCTAAATGGTGCTTCCGTTACTTGAATTATACACACCACACAACGTACGGTACAATGCTAAATTAAAGTAGAATTAAAGGAAGGTATACGTAACCCCATATACCTGCCTGTACCTGTCTCACCTGACGTATACCTGTCATACATTAACCTGTTAGGGAGTTATTCGTCGGAGTTTGATCTCTTATTATGGCTGACTTTTGATCTTGAATCCCAGTAAGTTCTTGGGTCAAAGGTCAGGTCACTTCCTGCTCAAAGGAATGAAGGGAAGAAGACGCAGTCTTTTAAAATTCGATTAAGTCTCTGAAGACGTCTCTCTCTCTCTCTCTCTCCACACACACACACACAGATAGATCCGAAAAGGTGTTCCCAAAACTATTTATGTAGCAAGTTATTTCTGGGAACACAGTTTTGTGTAACCCTGTGTATATTCCCAGTGGGCAATATATTTATTTATTGAATCATATCATGAATGTTTAAAATGTTCCCCATTTATTCACTTTAAAATACGTTAATAGAATGTAATTAAATAATTAATGTAATTCCCTTTGGATACAGACTTTTCGGATACTGTGTGTGTGTGTGTGTGTGTAATGACTTAAATGCCTTAAAAGTATAACCGTTACAAATTCTATTGTGGTAAGTTACAATGGATCTTGCGGTGACAAATTATATATAATATATATATATATAATATATATAACGTCCCCGCAAGGGGGTTCTAAGCTCGTGCTCTTGAGTGCTCTTTGTGCTCGTTTGTACGTGCTTGTTCCTGGAGGTTTCACGTGCGCCCTCCCGGCCCTAGCACCCAAGGATGATGGGGCTCAACCCTGCAGTCCTTGTCATCCTTGGTCTTTTTCCACTTCGACTGTCCCCTCCACCCTTTCTTTTTCCTCTGTCTTTCCTCTCACTTTTTCTTTGTTTTTCCGCTGAGATATGCCCTTTTAAATAGAGGCGAATCGGTTCTTCCCGAACTTAAAAAAAAAAAAATATATATATAACGTATGTTTGGAAGAATCCTTTTAAATGAACTAAAAATATATTTGTGTAATAATAATTAAAGGAAGATTTGGAAATCTGTTTATTTCTTTGATTTGTTTTAAATAATTGTTTTGTATTTTTGTAATTTATTGCGTTAATAAAATTTGCATTATTATTTACTTCGTAATTATTAAAAAAAAAATAATTTTAGTTGTCGCTTTTTTTTGAAGTTTTCAATTCTAACGTCATAATACTACAGGGTGCCTCATAGGCTTTCTTCAGATTTATAAGGTTTGCAATTAGTCTGTGGTGCGAGATTTCTGAGATACTCTGTGTATCAAAATGTGGACGTTAAGTCAAATTATTGTATTGTCATATACCGATAATTTAATTTAAAAAAGTGTGTATATATACTTTTTTAAATTAAAATATCACTGCAAGTAACTACAATCTACCACTGCTCCAGCATGTCACATAAGAAAGAAAAATTATCCTCGTCCTCACTACTCTGCAGGAGTAGGGGACCTACAGCTTTACGTGGGATCCGAACCACGGGTCGCTACATAATCTGGGCGCAGAAGACGGGTCTCCCATCCAACTACTACCCAGACCCAATGTCGCTTAAATTCGCTGATCTCCGGGAAGCGGTGTTACGACATTGGCCACGACGTAGCACACACACATATATATATATATATATATATATATGTTATATATATATATATATGTAGATGGGAAAAACGATAAAGTAATATTTACGGCATCATGAGAGCCAAGGTCACGTCTTGGCACAAAGGAACGGGTTGTTGCATCTTAGTTTGGTGAAGATTTCTGTACACGAACTTTAGCTAAAATTTCCTTTAAAGTTATTACGCATATGTGGGAGGAGGTCTTTGTTTCCGCAGTTGACGACCAAGACACTTCCCATTTTGTATTACAGGGTTCACGTCAGTTCTCTAGGTACCCACGGTGAAAGAATCTGTAGACCGTGTTTATTTTTTCTAATAAGTCGTAGCATAAGAGGTGCGACGTGCGGCTCAATCTTCCAGGGTGTGTGTGTGTGTGTGCGCGCGCAAGCAAGCATGCAAGCAAGCAAGAACTGGGCATAAGTAACGTCGTGTGTGTGATAATTCAAAGACGTAGTGGGGTAATTTCTTTTGTGAGGTAACACTTTTGATACTGAGAATTAAAAAATTATTAAAATATCTACGAGCATTTTTACTGTAAAAAAGTATTAGTTTTGGTTAGCCTAGGTTACGTTGAGTTAGGTTAGTAAAGGTTTGGCTAGATTAACGACTACCTCACTATTTAATTATCTAACAGAAAATGCCTTTCCGAGCTGTTGATTGCTTTCGAAACACTCATCACGTCCTCGGTTCGATGGGACTAATGGTAGGTTAGGTTAAATTAGTTTTATAGATATAAAGATTTTAGAAAAAGTCAATGCCTCGCTTATGCGGAGATGTGTGTGTGTGTGTGTTTAGCTGTAAAACAATCTAATGGGGGAACAATGAAAGAGGCGATTTTAAAAAATTAGAGGAATTATGGCGTGCCTTCAGGATTTCCTACGTGGACAGTCTGTTCAGGACCTCAAATTACTGCACATGCCATTAAAATCTTGTTGAACTGTGGACATTAAAATAAGACTCGTCCGAGAACAGCATGGTCTTCAGAAAAGTCGTACACTCTAAAGAAAATCTAAATATTTCTCTGAACATCAGTTTGTCCAAACATTCTCGTAATTTCAAATGATTAATTTCTAGATTTTCCACTAATTATTTTGCTGGTCATTGGTGTAAATAAATGTTTCGCTCGCTAAGCATTTGTTTTTAGAGTAGACGTTTCGCGAAGCATATGTTTTTACAGTAGACGTTTCGCTATGCATCTGGGTTTAGAGCCGACAAAATATTTTAACTATTTAGATATTTCTCAATAAAAACTGCCCAAATGGAGCGCATGAGCAGAGCGTACTAAGAAAAATCAAATTTTTATAACTGGAAAATTACAAAATCAACTTTTTGGAGTTCCAAAAGGATGGAACAAATCCAAATAGTTAAAACATTTCGGTGGATGTTAAACCAGATGTGTGTAATGAAAATTAACATTTTGCTGGACAATTTGTGAAAAATCTAGAACTTAATCCTTTGAAATTACGAGAGTTGAGGCGAATTCACGTTTAGCGAAATTTTTCGATTTCCTTTTACGCTTAGGTCTCGCGCACCTACGTCATCCATGTTAATTTTTGTTTTACATTCTGCCGTCTGAAAGCAGAAATTTTCGTTGTTTCAACCACGTATCAATTATAATTCAGTTTAGGCAAATATCAACAAACCTTCTGCGTGGATTAGACCTTAGTTGACGAGGAAGGCCACTCGTTATTCTTTATTTAACTTCTCGTTTACCTGTCAAGCAAAAATTGGTGATGTGATGAACTATTCGTTCGCGAGTCCATGACCACAGTCTGATTGGCCAGTGACGCGATGATGGGTATTATATATCGGGCATCAACTGCGTGAGTCATCTTTCGCAATCCTCAAGCCACTTCGATTCGTCACACGTTCTGTTTGTAATTTAAACATACGCGTATCTAGCACCTATGAAATAGGTAGTTACGATAAGTTGTACGTCTTACCTTTGTACTCGAGTTTTGCTCCCACCCGAATTGTTCATTCAGTGTGACCCGCAGCTTAACGTGGAATCCAAACCACAACTCACCACACTAAGGAAGTCAGAAATTGCACTCTTCGTTCGGACTTGATCTCACGACCTCCCGACCGATCAGCAGGCCAGAGTCTTAACCACTATACAGTATAATACCGTTTATGTTGAGAAAATTTTACCATTTAGTATTAATAATAATAATAATTAATAATAATAATAATGATAATAATAATGACAAGAATTATAATTACCAAAATACTATTATAGCAATAATTTACTACTACCCACAAGGATTTATTTTGACACTAAAGATGGCCATAAAACGAACAAATTCGCCCAGTAAATGGTATATATATATATATATAATATATATATATTATATATATATATGAAAACAATGGCTTTCATTAGCGGTCAACATTTAACTCCTTTTTCTTTTATTTAAATTTTCCTCTGTACATAATGCACAAGTTATTATGAAGTAGATTACATTGACCTAATCTGACCTGACCTGACCTACATTATCGAGCTTGTAATATGACCTTATAGCTTAAACACACAATAAAGCCTGACAATATTTTTCATTTTGCATTAAAAGTATGATGAACACAGAAGCACAATTATGTTTTTATAAATTCAAACCAAAATATAATGTTTATACATAATTCATTGAATAGTAATTAAAGATTTCACAATGGAAATCAAGGATCAATAGATAAAGAGTGTCCTCTGTCTATCACAAAGTATCGGTAGATAAGGAGTGTCTTATGTCTATCATAAAGTATCGATAGATAAGGAATGTCTTATGTCTATCACAAAGTATCAATTGATAAGGAGTGTCCTTTGTCTATCACAAAGTATCGATAGACAAGGAGTGTCCTCTGTCTATCACAAGTTATCGATAGATAAGAAGTGCCTTATGTTTATCGCTTATCATCAGGATCTTCCTTCTCTTGTTCATCCACTGATTGTCTCGATCTGAACGAAGGATCCATCCACCTATCCATCCTTGATTTTGTCTCTCTTCTTTTCCTTCTGTAGGGGTGGGTCATTTTTTGCGGGTGTTCGCCCTTGGCCCCTCCTTCCTGCATAAAAAAAATGTACGGGATCAAACACGTTCATTCTTGACTCGACAATATATCGATCCCGAATTACGTCACTTCCAGTCAATGTCTTCCAGAAGAGGATAATACTTCCTAACCTTGAGTGCTTCAGTGGACTTTACACACCTTCATTAAAATCTTCGCATCATGATTTTATATATATATATATATATATATATATATATAATATACTGATTCCATTGTTCCATTTCTTTCCATTTTTGTACCAACTTGGGTATGATTTAATTTTTTTATAGGAATTTTGCGTTTGTGTTTCTAAGAATAAATATGTTCGTACGTTGGTTTACTAATATGGCGCCCGTATGTGTGTGTGTGTGTGTGTGTGTGTGTTGTTTCCCAAGGTCGGTTCCTCCCCCCCCCCCCTTTTTTTTTGTGTCTAAAAATTTAAGTTCAATTTTTATTAACGTAAACAGTATTTTTTTTTAAGTTAAGTTTGGACGTGTTTAAAGTCATGTTTTAAAACTGCATATTCGTCTTTGATATAATGCTTATCATTTTATTTATTTTTTTTATTTTAGTTACCGTTTTTATTTTAGTTCAATTGGTTTTCTAATTGGTTTTAACATTCATATTGGTTATCGAAAATAAGTTATAGTTTGTTGAAGACGAGGAATCATTTTAAAGAGTTGATTATTTTTTTTTAAAGCTTAAATATTTAATCGGGCAAGATTTATTATTATTATTATTATTATTATTATTATTATTATTATACACATGGTGCTTCAAAGTTGCCTAGTAAAAAGTTCTCTAAATTTAGGAGTATGTAATTGTAGTTTCTGGCCATCCCATATATATATATATATATATATATATATATATATATATATATATATATATATATATATAATATATATTATATATATATATATATATATATGTATGGATGTATGTATGGGAGTGGTTAGTGTGAGATGAATTTTGTCAGTAATGTTTTGAAACACACTACGCCCAACAATGACTCCACGATGCCCACGCGCCCATTATTGTAATTTTGGAAAGGTCACAGTTAGAAGTTTAAAGAAATAATATCTCAAATAAGGATAAACAAACATTTCTATTACCTAATTTAATATTAATATTTATACTAATACTATTACTATTTTTATTGAAATTACTGGGCACTATCGGGCACTCAAGGAAAGAAAATAATGAATTAACCAACGATTTAAAAGGAGTATCTGAAATATTGGCGAGTCGGTATGAATTAGTTTTTAGTACCCCAAAAAGAGGCAAATTAGTACCTGATCGAAATACCTTCTTTGAAGAGAAATTACAAAGAGAGAATATATTTAATTTTTACTTTAACCGAGAAGATATAACTCGAGCTAGAGGACAAATAGCACGTTCAGCCGCGGGTCTGGACGAATGAAATAGCTATATACAACCTTAAAAGGGGCGAACATTGTCCTTATATATAAAGCAAGGAATAAGCTTCAAGCAAAGAACTATAGACTAGTGTCACTGACATCTCATCTCACCAAAATATTTAAAAGAATAGTTAGAGAACATCTATGACTTTCTAGAGTTACAGGAAACATTCAGTGAGAACCAAGACGAATTCTGATCAGGGAGATCGTGCCTATCATACCTAATAGAATATTACGACACTATCATTGATGTACTTCAAAACGACGAAACCCGCGATGTAATATACGTACACAGATTTGGTAAAGCATTCGACGAATGTGATCATGGTAATTCAGAGCTGGGCACTTGCGGCATATTGCGGTACTGCGGTACTGCTGCACTACCAAACCGGTACCAAACCGGTACGCGGAAATTTGAATGCGGTAGCGGTACTGCGGTACTTTCAGCGATCCTTTGCGGTACTGCGTTATGGGGGCCCGGGGTGGTAGTGCGGTGGTACCGCAAGTACCGCAGTACCGCAAAATATGCCGCAAATGCCCAGCTCTGCATGGTATAATAGCACATAAAATGAAACACGTTGGAATAACGGGCAAAAGTGGGAAAATGGATCTATAACTTTCTTAGAGAACGTCAGCAAATTGTTAAAATCCAAAAGGAATAGCATCATCAGAATCGGAAGTACGTAACTCAGGACCACAAGGAACAGTATTAGTCCCACTCCTGTTTATTATTATGCTAACAGACGTAGACGCTGGAGTAGCTAACAATAGTAACATCTTTTGCTGATGATACAAAAAACGGCAGAAAAAAATTAGAAACGCGGCTGTGTGAATGCCTTACAGACGAACCCAGACAGCATATACAGATGGTCAGAAGACAACAATACGAAATTTAGCACCGAAAATTTTCAGCTTTTAAGATATGAAATAAATTACGAACGAAAAGAGAGAGAATATTACGTCCCAAATAGAGAGGAAATCTAGAGAAACACAAAAGCAAAAGGCTTAAAAGTTGAAATGAATGATGATGCGAAATTTGAGATACGAAATATGATATAGCGATAAATAAGGCAAAAAAAAATTCCCGGACAGATACTGAGAACCTTTATAAATGAAGGGACAAGAAAGTAACGATTCCCTCGTAGAAAACACTGATCATACCAAAACTAGAATTCTGCTCAGTCTTGACGTTCCTATATATATAAAAGAAGAAGAAATTAATAAGCTAGAAGAAATACAAAGAAATTTCACAGCTAAGATCAATGACTGCGAAGATCTCAATTACTGGGAAAAACTACATGCATTAAATTATATTCGCTGGAAGCATAATATACCCATGGAAAATAATAGAAAAAACTAGTGTCTAACCTCAAACTGATCTCGGTAACTATCCAAACAACATTGGAAATAAGAAGTGTAGAGTGTGTAGTGTTTCCAAACTAAACGCCAGACAAAGGACATTCTCAGCTCTGAAGTAAAGCTGATTCGCTGTCACAGGGCCAGGTTCTATTTTACCAGCTCCCAAAGGACATCGGAAATACCTCAGGTGTCCGGTGGACGTCCTCAAAAGACTGGACACGTAGCTCAAAGAAATACCAGCTGGAGCCGGGTGCACCTGGCTATGTGAGAGAGAGAAGAAAGCAATTCCCTTCTACACTAAGCTTGGTCTAAAGGTGTAGCCATCAGCCGGATCTTCGCGAGAAGAGAGACCAACGCGCGGAACCGATGAGAGTTTTTTTTATATATAAGAAGGAGGGGTCAAGGGCGAGCGCCCGCAAAAAATCCCCACCCCTCCCCGCATAGAAAAAGAAGAGCGCCAAAATCAAGGTCCAGGAAAAATATGCCAATTTTTTTTTTATTTTGTAAAGATTGTGTAGTGTGTAATATACATGTATGTGTAGTGAAGAGTAGGGAAACAAGTGTGTGTTTGAGAGCATGGTTTTTGCTCACAAGGTAGATGAGACACGGAAAGAGAAGAGAACAACTAAGGAGGATAGTGACAGGAAAAACGGAAGTTCCAGCACTACCTGTCTCCTGCCTACCCCCTCTCCCCCTCCCGGAGTACTTCCCTAGTCTATTGGTGTCTATAAACTACTCCTCTTGATGAATTAAAGTTCAGACACGGAGCAATTAACATTAATGGTTGTAATGTAAAAAGGTAATATCCAAGGGGTCTGAGCTTGGGCTTCTAAGCCCGAGTCATTTAAAGCGGGGTGGCCGGCCCGCCACTTCGTCGTGAAGTAAGATACAGAAAAGACAACCGCCCAGTTCTAGACAGCACTGGGGTTGAAACCCACGACGTAGCTGAGTTTCAGCACTGCCGGGCTGCGTCCAAGCTGATCGTACTACGAGACACTTATTACAGTGATTGTACCAATATATATATATATATATATATATATACATATATATATATATATATATATATATATATATATAATATATATATATATAATATATATATATATATATTATATATATACCACACACATATATATATATATATATATATATATATATATATATATATATATACACACACACACATATATATATAATATATATTAATATATTATATATATATATATATATATATATATATATATATATATAGTTGTGAACTAAACCATATGGATTGCATGATTACTTCCCATATGACGTTATTTCCATTCGAAACCTGGTAGAAAGACTATAACACAAAGTGGGAATTCCTACACTACAGGAATGAGAATGGATCAATTTGAGAATTTCCTCCTTTGGGATTTCTTATTCTTAATTGGACGAAGATTAAAAATGGGAATCACTTAGACTAGGAAGTGACCTCCTAAACGTGTATAAAAATAAACTCCCAAAGTGTTTCGTTCGATCATTTTCTTCATTTCTTTTCATTTCTTTTCATTTCATTCCGAATGCTGTAAAAAAAAAAAAATTAAAAAAAAATAACCTTTTGGACTTCCAAAAACAATTAAATCTCCAAAATCGTTTTCTGAAGTCGAAAATCTGTGAGAATGAAGGTAATTTTCCACAGGTAATCTTTCTTTAATTAATATTTACAACTCGGAATTCGCTATCTTGAAATGCCAAAAGATCGGTGACAATTGGCCAGTTTTGACCATGGAGGTTGGAACACTTTTTTACTCTTAATTTATGGGTGATTTACAGGTAAACCATTTCCATTTATACTTAACTCGATAGAAAGCTTCGAAAAGTTAATTTGATACGGTTCAGGTGGGTTTTATTATATATATATCTATATATATATATATATATATATATATATATATATATATATATATATTATATATATATATATATATATATATATATATATATATAGTGTATGTGTATATATATGATACAACTCAGAATGATCCCCTGAGAAATTATATATATATATATAATATATATATATATATTATATATATTATATAATATATATATATATATATATATATAATTTCTCAGGGGATCATTCTGAGTTGTATCATATATATACACATACACTATATATATATATATATATATAAATTTTATTGGGGACATAATACACTATATATGTATATCTAAACAAATTGTACAATCAATTCAAAAAATCCTATTTTGAAAGACTGCATATTTCTAACCGACATTTATTAATAAGAAAAGAGTTTGGCCACAGGACTTTTTTTTACCGATTGTACATAAAAAAACCCGTACAAAGTATAATGAATGACGTTAAAATTTCACTTCATGGTTAGAACATGGTTAATTAAAAAACATTTTAGTTAAAACTGAAGTTAAACCATAAATTTAACTGTAACTATTTAACAAGAGTTAAACCATAAACGAGTATTTAACTATTTTTCAAATGGTTAAATACATAATTAACTGTTTGCACACTACACCGAATGGTTGATTCACCTCTACTTTGGTTAATCCAGCTCTTCTTTTGTTACTTTGTTCTTGAATACAATCATCGTGGTGTCTATCTACTTTTGTCTGTCTATCTACTACTCTGTAGTATATTTGGATCAACATATGCAAATATTTTGTTAATTTAACCAGAGTTTTTTACCCACAAAGATTCGCCAAATATACACTGTTACGATACGAACAACCATTGAACAAAAATTATATTAAACTAAGTATGATTTTTAGTTTAAAGAATCGATCTTTACATAATTTTTTAAAGAAATCAAACATTATAGAGCAAACAGTTGATTAAAAAAAACATATATAACAAAAATTCGGTGCATTAAACGGCGTAACAGTACATTTATCTTACGCTTAATACCTAATATTCTCACTAAACTAAGTGAACGCCGTGAGAGTTGGGCTGATTGTTCCGCTCGTGGGAAAATGTGTTTTCAAGAGACGTCTACGTGGTTTGGAGAACATTCATGCAATTTATGCGATACGCGTGATGACTGTTCTAAAGCAGGAAACACTCGTGAAGAGATAATTCTTCTTTATCGAGGGGTAACTAGAACAATATATATATATTATATATATTAGATATATATTATATATATATATATATATATATATATATATATATGTATCCTTTGTAAGCTAACTTGTGAAACTGATTATGGTTCACCTATTAAACATTGTACTCGTAAGTTGTGACTACCACAGAAGATGGGCATTGGGTATACAGTATATATATATATATATATATATATACACACACAATAATGAGATCACTGTCTTAGAGCCAGTACATGCCCCTTGTCGATCCAATGAATCCCTCTCCCCAAACCCAAATTATAATTAAAACAGTTTTTGGTTATTTTTTTGTAATTAAAATCTAATAAATTATAGGAATTTAATTTAACTTTAATTAACAAAACAAATGTCCTAGTATGAAAAGGATGGGTACAATAAATGGGTATTTATGAGGTCAAAGGTCAAGCAAAGGTCAAAGGGTAACAACCTGCCCCTGACGTTGTAATTATTTCCAAGAGCATTAGAATATATCTTTCCAGAGTATTATGTGGAATAAGATGACATGGTGTACCCGACCTATATATATATATATATATATATATATATATATATATAAATTGGAGCAACAAGCTTGACTTTCTTCAGAATGAACAATTCGGGAGGAAGCAAAACCAAGGTTAACCAAGCTTATATATACAAAATATACATGGGAGACTTTAACGCATTTAAAATATATGAATAGTGATCCATGTAATAAATATTGATGTTCTTTTGACGAGACAAACAAAGAATATCGTTGCTTTCAGTGGTTATGAACCACGTACGAAAGCCTCGTCAGTACTTTGACCCCCATATTTGTTTGACAATGCTGCTTCGAGCTGCTCGTACCCTGAAATAGGCGTATGGACAGAATGGTGCTCTATGTGAAAAGATGTTTAACTCTTCATAGGCCTACTTCCATTTAATATATATATATATACACACATACTTATTTTTGTGTGTGTGTGCGCGTGCGACGCGTTAACGCTCATGGTTCACACGCAAAAAACAGCATATCAAACGTATACATAAATTTTCTTGGAACAAAATCTCTGCCATCTTTGAAGAGTTTATCTTGTATTCCTTTGTTTATGGAAGTGAATCTCGAATGACCTTGAAAATTAATTAAAAATAAAAAGTAAACCTGATCAAAGCCACTTTAAAACTTCAAGTCACAATTAACAATTGCATCACAGGTAATAAATCATATATATATGATAAATAAATAACATATATATATATATATATATATATATATATATATATATATATTATCTTCGGTTATCGTAAGAAAATTTGAAGGAAAAAATATTTAATCTCTCAGGTGAATCGTATATTTGAATGAATTAACAAATAATATATATATATGAATACGCAGATACGCAGTACGTGGGAAATTAGACAAGTTGAGATGGTTACAAGTTTTCCTTAGTTGGAAATCCTTAATTAAAAAACAAAAACAAAAAAAATGAACTGGAAAACAGATCTAGTTTTTATAAGATTTAAAATATAATAAAGTGGAAATATATTTTTTTGTAATTTTTTTCGTTTTGTGTGTGTGTACTTTTCCGTTCGTGCGTGTAAACTTAAAGTTATTCAGCTTTAAGTATATATATATATATATATATATATAACAGGGTGTCCGTAAGTCTGGACCCATAGGGAAAAATAATAAAATTACAAAATAGTCCAAAAATTTATTTATAATATATTTTTATTATTTTTATTTTTTTATTTTATTTTTTTATTATGATCTTACTCCGCTGGAGTTTTATTTGTGGGGCCACTTGAAAGCCAAAGTGTACGAGGTCAAACTTCAGAACATTTTCCACTTTAAAGCACGCATTGTGGAGGCGTGTCAAGAAATTTCTGCGACTGTGATTCAGAAAGTGCTGTCGCAGTGGAGATTGCGTCTTCAACTATGTGTGCGACACAACGGCGGACACTTTGAACAGATTATGTAATAAATTTTTGGACTATTTTGTAATTTTTATTATTTTTCCTATGGGTCCAGACTTACGGGACACCCTGTATATATATATATATATATATATATATATATATATATATATATATTATATATATATATATAAGCAAACAACCACAGGGTTGTTCGCTTATTAATAAAATCACGTGTTATTTTTGTGATTTTACTGCATATATACCGGGTGTTTCAAAGTCCCTCACTAATTTGATTTTCAATTTTCTTTGCAGCTAATCGACCAACGACGTTCATCTTGTGGTAAACTCTTACTCAGTAGTTGAGAATTTTTTTGAGTCTACATTTGAAGTTTTGCTCCGTTTTCTTCTGCTATCATGCTGACTCTAGAGCAGAGGTGTAAAATCGCTGCATGGCAGGAGGTTTTTCAATCTGTGGTCGAAGTGCAGCGACGATTCCGGGCAGTCTACGGACAGCATTATGCACCGGATAGGAACACCATCGTCGCCACCCACCGGAAGTTTATGGAGACCGGATCCGTAAAGGACAAACCACGATCAGGAAGACCTCGAAGTGGGCGGAGTGAGGAGAATGTCGAAACTGTCCGTGAGGCGTTTACTCAGAGTCAAGGAAAGTCCATTCGGCGAGCTGTTGCGGGACTGAACATCAGCGCGACATCTATCCAACGGATTTTGCGGCGTGGTCTCAAGCTGTATTCCGTACAAGATCCAGGTGGTTCAGAAGCTGGAACCTCAAGACTACGATTGCCGGTGGAGATGTGTGAGACACTGCTGCATCACTACGAAAGAGACCCATCGATCCTGGAGCACATGTGGTTCAGCGACGAAGCTCTCTTCCACCTTTCTGGTCGTCAATCGGCACAACACCCGCATGGGGAACTCACAATCCTGCGGAGATCCGTGAACATGAAAGGGACACGCCGAAATTGGTCGTCTGGTGTGCCATCTCCTCAGCTGGGCTGATTGGTCCGTTCTTCTTCCGGGATCAAGATGGAAATTCCGTGAACGTCAACGGAGACAATTACCTTCGTATGCTTCAGGAGTTCTGCATCCCCCAACTGTCAGCTGTAGCTGACATGCAAGAAGTCATTTTCCAGCAAGACGGTGCCCCTGCTCATTACTCGCGTGAGGTTCGCTCATTTCTGAATAAGCAGTTCCCGGATCGGTGGATTGGTCGCCGTGGTCCCATCGAATGGGCTGCTCGCTCGCCTGATCTTACCCCATGCGACTTCTTTTTGTGGGGCTACATTAAGAGCAAAGTGTACGCCACCAAGCCGCGAGTCCTCCCACACTAGAAGAACGGATCAGGAATGCGTGTGCTTCTGTTACTCCCGAAATGTTGTCCAATGTCGGCCAAGAATGCGTAAAACGGTGGCTCGCTTGTTTCGAAAAAAGACGGTGCCCACGTTGAGGTGTACCAGTGACTTTCCAGTAGACTTATGAAGCCAAGTTTGATGCCACCAAAATTCTCATGAATCGTAGACTCAGCAACCAAATTGTCATTTGGTTCCTCTTGTAATTACTATTTTAATAAAATTTTTAAAATAATGAGGGACTTTTGAAACACCCGTATATATAAATATAAAATTGTGTGTAAATTTGATTTTATGAGCAGTAGGAACGCTTACATAATGTAATTATGCATAATGAGCAAATACATCATTACACACACACACACACACACACACACACACACACACACACACACACACACACATATATATATATTACAGTGTTATATTTGCCCTATTTAACTGCTTTATCCATCAGACCAGCAACTTAAACTCGAATTTCAAATACCCGTGGGAAACTAAAATAATGTGTGTGTGTGTGTGTGTGTGTGTATATATATTATATTATATATATATATATATATATATATATATATATATATATATATATATATATATATATATTTATATATATATATATATAATGGTAGACTTAATAAATAAGCGAAAAAGTTTATTTGAGTTTCGATAATTGTGTGAAAAATTAAATTATGTTGACCGCTGGAAACCCTTTTTCACATCTTGATTTTATTCATTACAATAAAAACATTAAAAAAAATCAACGAATTATTTTATTTTTATTTATTTATTTTGTATGCCACTGAAGACTCGGTCATTTATTGTAAATAATCCTCACCTTCTATTCAGTAGGTGGTGGGTTCGAATCTTGGTGAGAGGGCATTTTTCCATTATGCTAACTCGTGTATGAGCTTCCATTATATATATATATATACCTTTCCTTTCAACCTTTCAAATGTTCCGTGCGGTGATTCCTCATTTCACGAAGGTCAAGCTTGTCGCCCCTCCTCTCGAGTTGGTCTGGTGAAGTAGTGAGTTGGTTTCTTGTACGCTCCACCTCACGTAGCCAGGTACGCCAGGCTCATCGGGGATTGTTCTGAGCCAGGCGTCTAATCTTCTGTTGAAGATGTCCACCGCGACACCACTCGTGTTCCTTAGGTCTTTGAGCGGCTGATTAAACAGTTTTGGTCCTCTCACAACGAAACTATTTTCTTTCAGTGATAAGGATGTTCCCTCTCTCGCCTTTAATTTGAGAACGCGACATAGTCTTCCTTTTCTACTTTCCACCGTTGTTTGGGGAGTTACGGGGTTCAGAGTAAGATTAGGGACTAGTTTTTCCATTACTTTCCAAGTGTAAATAATGGTGTTTGTGTGTGTCTTCTCCTTTCCAGTGAATATAGGTTTAATTCGCGTAACCTTTCCCAGTAATTTAGTTCTTTGCACCCCTTGATCTTGGCTGTGAAGCTTCTCTGAATCCCTTTTAGCTGTCTAATGTCTTCTTTTTTATATGGGCGTGTTAGGACCGAGCAGTATTCCAATTTGGGTATGATCAGTGTTTTCAGTAGAGGAATCATTATATTCCTATCCCTTCGTTAAAAGTTCTCAGTATCTGCCCCGTTATTCTCTTTGCTCTGTTTACTGCTATCTTATTTTGTGTTTCAAATTTCGCATCATCAGTCATTACAACCCCTAAATCTTTTGCTCTAGAATTTCTCCGAATTTCCCGTCCATTTGGGGTATAATATTCCATGGATTTTAGGTCTTCTCTTTTTCCGTACCGTAACAGCTGAAATTTCTCGGTGTTAAACTTCATATTGTTGTCTTCCGTCCACTTCTGTTCATGTCGGTTTGTAGAGATCCTATATCTTCTGGGTTTCTTATTTTTCTACTGATCTTTGTGTCATCCGCAAAGGATGTTACTGTGTCGTCTCTGGTAACGTCCTCAACTATGTCAGTTAGCATGATTATAAAGAGTAGTGGAGCTAATACTGTTCCTTGTGGTACTGAGGTGAGGACCTCTGATTCTGATAAAGATACTCTTTGTACTGTAACGACTTGCCGCCGCTCACTAAGGAAATTATATATCTATTTCCATACATTTCCCGTTATTCCCATATATTTCAGTTTATGTATTATGATAACATGGTCACACTCGTCGAACGTTTTGGCAAAGTCTGTGTATATTACATCATAGTTTTCATTACTTTCCAGTGCATCAATAATGTTGTTGTAGTGTTCCATTAGTTGGGATATGACCTGCCTCCCCGAAATCCATGTTCGTTATCATTTAATTTTTTCTGAGTTTCCAAAAAGTCAGATTTTCTAACTATTCTTTCAAATATTTTAGTGAGATGAGATGTAAGCGACACTGGCCTATAGTTTTTGGCCTCGGATAGATCTCCTTCTTTATACAGGGTGTACATAAAGTCAGGATCTATTTTTGTGAAGCACTTGGAAATTATATGGAATTCAATCATAAAATGATAGTGGTAACATTTATTAAATAATTAAGAGTAGGATTCGACGTGACGCCCATCAGTATCCCTGCACAGCTCAAATCGTTCCGCAGCATTTCTAAACACATTCTGGAGCATTTGCGGGGTTATGTTATCTGCAGCAGTTCGTATACGTGTACGTAAGTTTTCAAGACTCGTAATCTTCGTCTGATAGACGTGCGACTCGATAAAGCCCCATGCAAAGAAATCTAAAGGGGTTAAATCTGGTGATCTCGCTGGCCAAGGTCTGTTGCTTCCGCGTCCGATCCAGCGATTTGGAAAACGTCCATTTAGATAATCCTGAACAATTTTGGCATAGTGACAAGGAGCACCATCATGTTGATAGACGACGGTACTAACAATCCTATCCCCGTCGTCTATCAACATGATGGTGCTCCTTGTCACTATGCCAAAATTGTTCAGGATTATCTAAATGGACGTTTTCCAAATCGCTGGATCGGACGCGGAAGCAACAGACCTTGTGTTGCGAGATGACCAGATTTAACCCCTTTAGATTTCTTTGCATGGGGCTTTATCGAGTCGCACGTCTATCAGACGAAGATTACGAGTCTTGAAAACTTACGTACACGTATACGAACTCTGCATGGATACTTGACTCTGCTTTCAAACTTTTAATGTCCAACTTTGCTTCGCACCCATAACTCGATACAGTTTTGCCGGCATGCTAACTCTGCGAGGCTGCCAAAAGATTAATGGCTAGATGGTCTAATTAATGGCTACATGGTCTAAATATAGAAATCAAATTCTTTGTTAGTTGTTCAATTTTGTATGATGAGTCATCCACGCATTATGACGTCATCCCACACAGTAATTGATATGTCACCTCAACTAACAAATTCGCTTAGGTAGTACTAAAGCGAATTTGTTGACTTTGGGAATATTAAAATGTTGAAAATTAAAGGGATTACACATAGTGACAAGGAGAAATGAGAAATTTCAGTTGTTTATTTCTTTATTGTTTTATACCATACAGCTTTACGTAAAATACAATACGATTAACATATGTAAATGCATATTCATTTTTATTAGATCCTAAAGGGGTATATTTACCAACATAAATACGACCTAATGGTTTAGATAAATCATTTGTAGATATTTTAATTAAAGTATTAGGGAATTGGGCAGTTACTTGATCACCTAATTCACATACCTGTTTCAATCTACGATACATTCTAAACTCTTTAAAAGGTGAGAACCACTTTGTTCTTGGGTGATGCATTACTTGCTCTGCACTATGAGACGAGTCAAGATTAGGTTCAAACAAAACACAATGTGGAACAATTAAATATGGAGATGGTGATATCCCTACATTAGGTCCCTCTAACCTTTCCCTACCCCCCTTCTTACGACCTATTGAATCTTCATAATTAATCACATATCCAGACATATTAAGTTCTGGAATACTATGAAATGATACACCTGTTACTTGATAATAATTAAATTTTAAAATGGTAGATTTTGACTCATTAGTTAAAAGATCCAAACACAAGGTATAAAACCCATCTGCATTAACATCAAAAGTACTTTTAGATAAATAAACAAATTTCATTGAAGCTGTAAATATCTTCTCCTTTGAACGCCATTTAACCTTCCTTCGCGGAACATACTTCCTTTTTCGAGGAACAAACTTCCTTCTTCGATACATCTTGACCAGTAAATAATACGCGTCACTCCAATGCAATTCCAATGAAGTGAATGAAGTTTAAACAATTTGTGGATCTATTTATAGATTCTCATTACGTCATGTTATGACAAGAATCCTATCCCCTTAGAATCAACATGATGGTGCTCCTTGTCACTATGCCAAAATTGTTCAGGATTATCTAAATGGACGTTTTCCAAATCGCTGGATCGGACGCGGAAGCAACAGACCTTGTGTCGCGAGATGACCAGATTTAACCCCTTTAGATTTCTTTGCATGGGGCTTTATCGAGTCGCACGTCTATCAGACGAAGATTACGAGTCTTGAAAACTTACGTACACGTATACGAACTGCTGCAGATAACATAACCCCGCAAATGCTCCAGAATGTGTTTAGAAATGCTGCGGAACGATTTGAGCTGTGCAGGGATACTGATGGGCGTCACGTCGAATCCTACTCTTAATTATTTAATAAATGTTACCACTTTATCATTTTATGATTGAATTCCATATAATTTCCAAGTGCTTCACAAAAATAGATCCTGACTTTATGTACACCCTGTATATTAGGACTGTCCGCGCATATATATATATATATATATATATATATATATATATATATATATATATGGTACAGAAAGCTTTTTCTAAATATGTTTTATGCTTTTTAAGGTAATATAAAGTTAATTGAAGAGAAATGTTTAAAGAAAAAGTTTGTTTTATGTAATTTACACTTAAACTGATATAAACAAAACGTGTGGAGAATGTTTTGTCTAATAATGGTTATTATTATTATTAATGATACTAATATATATATACACACACAGTGTGTATATATAGAGTCCAGTTTCACAATTATTTATGTCATTGTAAATTGCAAAATTACTGTTTAGTTTATCAATAAAGGTTATTCGATCAATCAGTCAGTGAAATATATATATATATAATTTGTGTAACGGAAATTATCCTTTTGAAGTATTTTTTCTGTTTTATTTCAATGTGTTAAATTTCCTGATTACTTGTTAATCCAACCTCATTTTTTTTCCTTTCAGGTAAGAATCTTAATTAGAGCCAAAATGATTGGCATCTTCGAAGGAGGTAAAGAAAACAATATTTTTTCTTATGATGAAAACAATTTATAATAAGCACACCGGACAAAAAATTAGTCACCCCTAATAGCACCGATAGTAGGAAGTTCAAGGTCACACAGAGGGCGCTGATGTAGCATTGGTAAGTGACAAGTAGCGGTGACGTAGCACACAGGATCAGATCTGTTTCGTGAGGTGGTGAAGAACAAAGTGTGTGTTGGATATAGTCTGCAAAATGGGTCGTGAGGCAGACGTTACTCGGTGGCAAAAAGGAGCCATCGTGTTTGGCAGAGCCCACGGACACAAAATGTCTGAAGTAGCCCAATTTGTTGGTGTGTCAACGCGTACTGTCTAGCGAGTTTACAAAGAGTGGTGTAGTTCGCAATCAACTGACAATCGACGGCGTAACTGTGGCCGGAAAACAATTCTCGACAATAGGGGCCGCCGCCATGTTTCTCGTCTAGTAACTGCAAATCGTTTTCAAACCAGAGAACAATTGCTCCAAGAACCAATGAGGTTCTCCAGCGACCAATTTCCGAACGGACATTGCGACGAGAACTGCATGCGATGGACATCTGGAGCAGGGTACCACGGAAGAGGCCGCTGTTAACAGCAAGTCACAAATTGGCACGTTATAAATGGGCTCAGAGGCACAAAAACTGGACTGCGGCAGATTGGAAACGTGTAATTTGGTCCGATGAGTCCCGTTTTTGTTTGTTCTCCAATGATGGGAGGCGACGAGTACATCGCAGGTCCAATGAAGCCTTTAATCCTGAATGCGTCGAAGGTGTTGTTCAGGCTGGAAACAGAAAGTGAAGCGCAGGAATAGACACCCACGGACTCTGGCGGAACTTCGGGACCGGCTGATGAACGAGTGGCAGCAAATCGATGTTCAGTACATGCACAACCTCGTAGAGTCTCTGCCTCGCCGGATTCGTGCGGTTATCAAGGCCAGAGGCGCCGTCACACGTTATTAGGTACATTCTGAGAGGGGTGACTAATTTTTTGTCCGGTGTGCTTATATGTATATGCCTTTTAGAAAGGTGATTATTATTGTATATGTATACAGGGTGGAGCAAAAGTAAGTATACTGTAAGCTGTTATTATTATTATTATGATATATATATATATATATATATATATATTATATATATATATATATATACAAGGTGATGCAAAAGTAAGTATACCGTAAGCTATTTTTGCTATTGTATACCTGCATTTGCATCACTTGTGTATATATATATATATATTTATATTTTGTACGATCACGCACGATTTTGCAGGATGCAAACTTACATCACCAGGATTCGAAGCCAGGGTTCGCACTACCACTCTGCCACGATTAGGTAAAGACTATATCGTGTATATTTCAACACCTTAAGAACATGTAACGCTTTTGCGTAGCACAGTGGTAGCGCCCGCGGCTTCTATTCAAGAGGTCCTGGTACAAAGTTTGGTTGAGTGATTTTGCAATATATATATATATATATATATATATATATATATATATATATATATATATATATATATATATATATTCAACGAAAAGTCCTTCGCCTTGAGGAATATTTATCAGTTCATTAAATGCTAAATCTGCAGTCCGTAAAGCCATTTTGCATATGTTAGTTCCGTTATAAAAACTAATATGGACATTGCGTAACATTCTAGTTAGCGACGTTGGCACTCTCCTTTCGAGCACTCCGTTTTTAGTTCATGAATGGTGCGTGGCCGTGACTTGTGAACCACAAACTTTATTAATCTCGCGAGAAATAGGTCTATTGGTGAGAGGTTTGCATAGACACCGAGGCCGTGCAGTAGTATGCAGTTCTTCATTTCTCTTAACTCGTCTTGTAGTTGACCCAAAACACACACACACACACACACAGCAAAAACCAATGACACTCGACATTTTGGTATACCCTGTATCTTTATTATGACAAAGCGTTAATTTCCGGTGTATAAAGTAAGATATAATTACTCGGGTTAAATATCAGGTTCATGACAATGTATTTTACACCTTAGGTAAGTTATTCAGTATTGAATTTCGTTGTTTAGGTTTGATTTGGTTTGGTTTGGTTTAGGTTTGATTTGGTTTAGGTCATTATTTTGAACTCTTAAGATAATAAAAAATCATTGTCGTGAATCGTAAATTTTACCATTATTCTCCGTTGTTACACTTTATTAAAACAAGAATAGGTGAATGGTTTCAAAGTGCAGTGCCCGCACTTCTTTTTCCTTTCTAAAACGAGAGTACACCATAAAAATAAACGCTTCTGTTAAGGTATTACATAAAAAGTAAAGCTTGTTTAATTACTTGGATCTGTTATGTCTCCTCGCACCTTCAAAACGTGGAATCTGTTATATAAGTCATCCGAACACGAGTTCCATAACGTAACCATCTAAACGGTATTTATCCAGGTAATCAACCACAACCAACCA